>OZ020247.1:3740251-3911061 GCA_963971285.1 Astropecten irregularis | reverse complement strand
CGGTCGGCCGTACAACAACTCGGGCGACCATGCACAACCAACAGACCCAACACATGATGCTATGAATATTCAACGACCTACAATCACGCTCAGATGGTGGTGCAGTTTCGCGGTAAAATGGCAACAAAAGCTGACCAAAGTTCAAATAATACGACTGCGGAGTCCGTGAGTTCTCGAACATCGGCGGGTGACACACATAAAATGGTCAAAAGGTCGTTTTTGGTTCCATTCAAAAGATCGTGCGAGGTCTCTGGCAATGATTCGAGTTGCCGAGTATGTGCCCATGCGCGTCAGTTTCATTCATGAAAACTTCCATTTTGGTCAGTGCGATGACATCACATAATGAGATGATCGCGACGCCCTCTTTTGGCCGATTCGTGTAAAGGATTTTTCGCTGTGCGCGGAGGGAAAGTGATCTACGTATCGCGATATCGACAAGTCCGCATAGTATGGAAATTACCAAAATTAATATTCATGCGATGACGTAGGACCGCCATTTTGTGTGGAGCAGAGCCACACAAAATAAATTCCGTTTTTTACGTTCTCGTCTGGACATTCGTCAGAAAAGGTCGATTTTCATCAAAAGGAATGATCGTGAGTACAAATGAATATGCTGTATTTCATCTTTGACTTTCGTAGAAGCAATGGAGCGAGTTTCAATTCTGTTTGTGATGTTTTTGGTGTAATTTGGGGACATTTTCGGCGCAAGTGCCGTGAAATTTAGTTTTTCCTGTGTACGACACATCTCAACCAATATAAACCACTGGGGCGCTAGACCGACCGTCAACCCCAAAAGTCAAAAAAGGGAGTTCAGCGCCCCAGTTACTGGGTCTAGTAATTAATAATAATTATTTCTGATCAATTAATAATTTCCAATTTTGTCCACCTGCCTGCATGATCAATCAGAATTTTTAATAACACCGTGGATAAAACTTAACAAACCTAGGCCCCCCTCGCCCCCCCAAAAAAACCCTTAAATCTGCCCCTGCGCCACACCCACCATTCAAAGTGCATAGAAAAGATGCGATGCACGCCGTCCTGGCAAAGCACCTTCGTTTTGTTTTGGTTTATTTCGCATTGAGCGAAACAGATTTCAGCTTGGAATCTTAACTTTCTAGGCATAAAATGACTCACTGAATCCATTTATGGCCATACAAAAGGCGTCCCCTAACATCTTACCCTCTAAAAACCATAAAAACTAGATGAAAATTATCGTATTCTGTGAAACAAAATTTGACGTAAGTTTTCGGAAATTAATCCATCGATTTTCACAGTTTAACCTGCTTTTGTAAACAGAACAACTCTTTAGGTTGACATCTGACCTTTTAAAACAAGTATAAAGGTCATTTTAACCGGAAAATACGTCATTTTTTGGACCACCTTCAACCCCCATCTTCCGGGTCATTCAAGTAAAAATGGCGACCGCGAGTTTGGCCACGGAAAATCGATGGTCTGAAAAACTCAGAAAAGTCACTTTTAACCTCCGTAATGTCAACAAAATCTAACATTAACACAATTCTGAGATAATTCTACGTAAGTTTGGAAAGTTTCGGGGCAAAAAACGGGAAGGTAAGTGTTTTAGAGCCTTTTAAAATCAGGCAATTTTACGTGCGACCAGAATAGCAAATGTCATTTTCGCGACCCCGTTGACATAGCTACATAATTTCCCTAAAAATCAAAGCCCTGCCCTGCCATCTTTCCACAATTCAAGTGGATATCACAACTGGTCAACATATTTATAACGTTAGTAGGCCCTAGGGGCCTACTTAGCAGAAGCCATGTCTGGAAATAATCCTTGTGGATCGCTACTAAAGCACACTAACCCCCTTTCCAAGCTACCTCCGTAAATAAAAGTACCAAAACAAAATGGAACAAGGCTTGATTATTGATATCACGATCAGTAATAAAAAGAAATGTACGAACCTGCCGGACCACTGACAGCAGGTGAAGCTGCCATCTTTCTTTTCATCTCATGCCCGCCCGCTGGAAAAATAACAGCACAATGACTGCCTCACTACCAAAGCACCCGAATTTATGATGATTTGAAATAAATGAACTGTGATTATTTCATGTTTCAAAAATATGCAGCAATTGGTAAGCAATTTGTAATTTTACTGCTTAAAATCTAAAAGTAAAACGTGTTCAAATAAAACGTTACCCGACGACTGTTTAAAGCACTATCGCGATTCATCCATACCACCGAGAACGAGAAGCTGGGCATGCACTCGAAGGGGGGGGGGGGGATATGAGGGCGCACTCGCAATTTTTCGATAAGAAAAATGTCTGTCGAAAGAGTGCAATATGTACCTCGAAGTGTGTGTATAATTGCACAAAGCAATACTAGGCTGATAAAACTACGTCCACATAAATAGACACTAGAGCACCTTATTAAAAATAACACACATTCATGACACACACCGTCACAGCTGTTTTACATAATGTGGACTTTCCTTTGTTCTTATGTACTGACCAATAATAGACAACATCTATCCATTGGTAATTTGATTTGTATTTTTAAGGTGGAATATATCCCTTACCTAATTCCAAGTTCTGATGCCAAAGAAACAGAAAAACTGACAATTTGGAAATTGGGATGTTTCTTTGTTTGTTCACTGGATTAGATTTCCAAACTTCAACAGTAGCCTAAATGTACATTACATTTAAAAACAAAAGTAGAACTAGACCTGTGTTTGTAGTTAACAAACACTGAGCTGTTTCGTGTCATGTTTTAGAAAATATATATAATATATATAAAATTGACCCAGGACAGAGAAAAATAGTTTATCAGCGGTGTATTAATTGTCCTAAACAACTACCAGGAGCGTCGTCACTCATCCAACAGTACACGTAGGCCCTATACAGATAGATGTACATACATGTACACACGGCCATGAAAAACACAGAAATGGCAGTCTACTATAGGCCAGCGCGCATAGTATGTATGGTTGTGCTTATGGGCGGCGGAAACAGCAAAATGACTGATTTTCTAGGTTGTCGTGCTACACAATTGGCCCACTACTATGGATAGCCATATCAGCGGTCCAAAAAGTTCCAAAGCACGCGTTTTGTGTTATGTTTGACTCTAAATGGTTAAATTAATTAGTCAAAAATCAGTTGATGACGTCATCGTGACGTCACTTCGCACTAGGGATACTAATACCATTTCCTACCTACCCACCAAGTTTCATTACGATCGGATATTCGCTTATATGTGTTTCTGGAAAAAAATGGCAAAATTAAATATTCAAAAATCGATAAAAAATCAGCCGGTGACGTCATCGTGACGTCACATCACATTTTGGATAGTAGTACCATTCCCTACCTACCCACCAAGTTTCAACGCCATCGGATATTCCCTTATATGTGAATCTGAAAATCGGCTTTTTGATGACGTCATCATGACGTCACACCTTTTTGGTAAATTGTGGCATATGCCTATAACTTACAAACATTAATACCGAAAGAATTTTGAAAAATACGATTTGTCGTTCATGAGATATAAAGAAAAGGTCCAAAAATTGAATAATTCGTATAAAATCACATGATGACGTCATCAACACGTGACTGCAATTTTTGTCTATAACACGTCCCCATATACTTACATACCAAGTTTGAGCTGCATCGGACTTGCCGTTCCGGAGATAAAGAGCCTTAAAATTTGCACTTTTATGATGACGTAATTGTGCACGTGATGACGTCACGATGACGTACTTACGCGGGACACTATTCGGGGTGGTGGTCTAACTATAATTATGCCAAGTATGAAGTTGATCGGAATTCGCATAATGGTAGAAGTGACTTGTAGAAAATCCCTGTGTTATGTCTATGGGAAAAAAGTGGAATAAAAAAAAATAAGAAGAAGAAGAAGAAGAAGAAAAAAAAAATAAGAAAAAAAAAAGCTGTTCCGCTGCATGCGAAACAGCTAAAAAGAAGAAGAATTGAAGCTGTTTCGGACACCGCGGCCAGAAACAGCTATACTTGCTTTCCTTTACAAGCCCCTATACTGTTTTGTTCATTCTTCCACTTTTCCCCATTGCTTTACCATGAGAGTTTTCTATTGCTGGACTTCAAACTTGGTATGTACTTCAACTATCATCCAATGGTGAAAGTTAGCTGGGAAAGCACTGAACATCATATTGAATACAATATGGCGACCTGCACTGTAGACGTCTCGGTTCGCGCTCTACATATTCCATCGAATATCTCCGCTTAGTCAAAGGATTGCATTGTCTAATCTCGGTAAACTTGACAGGAAAACTATTTGCAATCGACTGAGGGAAGTTGGAAGTGCGTCATCTCTTCTGGAGACTAGATCAGCGTTGTTTGATCTAGCTAGTGAAAAATTGCTATCTGAACGTGATGACATATCGTTGACCACAGTAGCTGGTGACGACCTTAAACTCAAAATGCGAAAAGGTGAGCATATGGTGTCATCTCTTTGCGATGATATCTTAGATCTTGCCCTGTATTTAAGCGGAAGTCGGGTGTTCCCCAAAGGTTGTATTAGTTCATCATCGAGGACCTTGTCATTGAAATCGTGTGGTCCCCTTTCTAATAACACAAAGAAAGACGCCATGACAGCTCCGGTCCCACCAGTAGCTGTCAGTGAACAATCAAGTGACAGTACATGTACAGTGGCTACCGAATTACGTAGCAATTGTCCACTTGGTATAGCTCCTGTTATGCTCGCCATTCAGTCTCTTCAGGCGTCTATTGTCACCATGCAAAGCGAGATCGTCAGTCTAAAACGCCTTGTGGAAGAAAACGCGTCCAAAGATAGTTACGATGATTGAATCTCTCAGAGCTGAAAATAGTGATCTGAAGGCGTGTGTTGATCTTTTGGAAGGTGGGAGACCTAATCCACCTTCCTCAAAATCGCCCTTCAGCCGGAAGGTCAAGCAAAGAACCTGCCGATCAGTTGATCAACATCATGATGTCGACGACAGTGTTGCCGAGGCGGAGAACATAATCGACAGCTACTACGACGCTTTAAACCAGACGAGCGGTGAGAATGGCGATAAACTAAATGCAAGCCAAAGTCCTCTACCTTTCCAGGAGCAGATACGCCAATATAGAGAAAAGCATAAGGGAAGACAAAACACTTCAGCAAATTCCAGTGTGGATGTTCTTATAGTTGGAGATTCGATGGTAAAACATATAAGTGGTCCAAGACTCAGCAGGTCAAAGAATGTTCGATGTTTCGCTAAACCTGGATCCAAAGTCGACGACCGTGATCTATACCCATGCCAATGGACAAATCAAACGTCACAATCCCAGTGAGCGAACTGAAATGGATGCCTTTAAAGCAAAGATTTGTTTATAATCGTGCTGTTTTGATGTTTAAATGTATGAATAATTTGGCTCCGGAGTATTTGATGGGCGACTTCATTCGAACAAATCAGGTTCATGATTATAATACCCGTCATGCTGTGGAATCACTTGTTGTTCCTAAGTTCAATACTGAATGCTTACGACTCAGTCCCCTTCTCTCTTGGATATCTGTGTGGAATGACTTAGATGAATCTTTGAAGTCTGCACAATCAATTGACAATTTTAAATTCTCCTTAAAAGCTGCTCTTAAACAATTTTAATCAGTTCATAATATTTGTATATATATATTTATTTTCTAATTTTCATATTCACCTGGATCGGACCTTAGGGAGACAAGGTTTGCTATAAATTCGACCTTAGGGAGACACCGAACATTAAGGAGACATTTTGATGTCTCCCTAATGTTTTAGGTACCTTTTATAGACACATTTTTGCTGTCCATTTTTGCTGAGAATGCTCTCAACAAAAACACATGTCAATTTCAAGTTTATTGGTTTGGAGGATGTTTAGAAATAGGTAAGTAAAGTTCAGTGCACAACCCTATGGGAATGTCTCCCTAAGGTCCTATTTAGGATAATATATATTTTTATCTCATAATTGTTTTTAAGTGCGCTTGTTTAAGCATTTTTAAAGGCAGTTTTAATGAGTTCATAATTTTTATACAATATGTATTTGTCTATATCTTTTATTGTTTATTGCTTGGTGTTGAGGTCTTTTAAAGGCTTTATATGTCTTCATGTTTAATTCCCTGATAATCCAGTTTTATATTTATTTCTTAATTATCTATTTCCTTTTAATATTTTTTTAAATTTCTTTTATGTTCTGCATTTGGTGGTAGTTTGCATCTTTTATCCCGCTTTTTAGTGATTGTATTTTGTTTTGTTTCTTATAAATGTTTTACTTTGTCTGATTGTATTAATGATTTTTATTAATGTATGTCAGGGCCCTATGGGAGACCACCTTTGTGTGAATGGGTTACCCTGGATAAATATTATAAATAAATAAATAAATAAATAAATGACGATCTATAGAATCATGGCATAATCACTTTTCCGGCCACTTAGCCTCATTCAATCTTCAGTAAAGCCAGCGAAGTAGCACAATCTTATCAAAATGAATTATGCCATAATGATGTCATTGAGAGGTGGGTCTGTCCACACTGTATATGCATTTATGTGGCATATAGAGGGAAACAAGCACAGGATCTTGATACATCAAGTAATTTACCATGAATTTTCTCTTTAACAAGGCTACATCCCATAGTTGTAAGAACTTGGCCGCTGCCAAATCGCTTGATAGATTTCGAAGTACTCAATTGGACCATCTTCAAGATGAAACGTTTGCAATTATGGACAGACATTTCATCATTTAGTGCTGGCTATTATAAATAAAAATAATTGATTACCCCAAATTTGGTTCCTTATGCAAAACTATCCATTGTGGGATGGCTACTGGCCAATCATAGTAATTTATTACCTCTAGGTATTTTTGAACTATAGTGACGTCTACATTGAAGATTTCACGTTTGTAATTACGGGGACAGAGTCGACAGACATTTTTTCCAAAAATCTCTGTCCAATTATGAACAATGTTCAAAACGCATTATAATCTCATAAATAACGAATAGGTTGCATAACCTGAATTATGACAAGAATATACTTGTGCGATGCAAAAATTGGATGTCCATAATTCTTTATGTTACAAACGTTACCATTAAAGGTTGTATCATACTTTGGTAAGAGACCAAAACATAAATGTTCACACAGATTTACATATAACTTTCAGGGTGTGAAGATGATGCTGGTTGAAACCTACCGTTAAATTATTTCCGCCTGAAATGGTGTATTATCCAGAAATTGATAAAACAACGACCGCAAATCTTTTTGATCTTTTAAAAGATCAACAATAAAAGAGAAAAGACTTAAGAAATACTGTGGCCGTTTTTCACTGTTTTCTCAAGAAGTTGGTACCGTATGGGACTGAAATTTTCACAGATTACTTTTACTGTATCTTCCTTGATATTTTTGCCCATGAATCTGTATTTCTTTGACAAAAACCAAAGTATGATACATGTACTACCTTTAATTTCATCTTAAATGTAGTATACTTTAGTAGCATACCGAAACAGAAATCTTCACAGATTAACCTTTAACTTACAGGGTATAAAGATGGTGATGGTAGAAACATGATACCGTTAAATTTTTCTGCCTGAAATGCTGTATTTTTCATCCAGAAAAGAGTAAAACCAGTGACCAAAATTATGTTTTGATCAATATTATTGTGTAAGTCATGTTCACGGTCGCGCGGAGCATAGAAAATGAAGCATTTCGCTGTTTCCTTATCCTGTTATTATAATAATCAAACTAGGATAAGTTAAAGTTCCGAAACAGCCCTGTAATTGTTCAACTAGACTGGTACAAACACATATATTTGTTTATATTTCTTGCCTTCGCGTTTTTCGCGCCCCCTAAAAAGTGGCGCTCGCCGGGCACGCGCCGTAGCTGCCTTCGTCGTCAAACAAACTCCTCGTCGACGTGATGCATCAAACGACTCGTCGTTAAAGGTAATTCGACGTGAACTGTAAACGACTCGGCGAAGACGGGCAATTCATTCGTCGTAAACGTCAAACGACTCGGCGAAGACTGTGACGCAAACGATTCGGCGCCTGAGACGACTAGTCTAGTCAAAGGTCAAATGACTCGATCGTCGTTGAAGGTGATCCGTATTCGACGTAAGCGGTAAACGACAGCTCGGCGAAGACAACAATTCATTCGACGAACGTCAAACGACTCGGCGCAGAGTGTCCAGTCGACGCGAACGTTAAACGATTCGGCGAAGACGCGTAACGGCAATTCATTTGACGCAAACGCTAAACGACTCAGGCGACGCGAAGCTTTCGACACAGCCTAGAGCATGTGCGTAAAAATGTATCGTTGTGAATGTCAGTGTTTCTTCTTGTATGGAAGTATGGAATCATTCCTTCATTAAAAATCCGTTAATTGGAATAATTATGTTTGCCTTCATAGGCCTATAACATGTGTATCAACTTACTTACATCACTGACCTGAGGCTGCGCACATTTCAGTGCATGATTGCTTTTACATATCCACGCGACCCATTCACATTATCTCAAACATCAAGTTTTGTCGCTCATGCGCCGTTCGGAACGACCCACTCCCGTCGCCCTTTCGAGATTCGACACCAGGTCGATCACTGTTTCCGAAGTCGAACTTTTCAAACTTGCCTTTCAATTGGGTAACTGTCTGAAACGGGGGTCCACTGGAGATTACAATCACGGAATAATTAGGCTATATCCATAGAGCTATATTAAAATTGAGCTCTGGGCCTAATATCTCGGAAATTCGGAAATTCGTAAACCCAGATGGTCACTCTTACCTTCCGTACTCACGGACGTCAAGTTTTGGATCAAGAGAGGGCGCTAGTGATTTATGTTTTGTTTTCGGAGAAAGAAAATGGCATGGATGGACAACTTGGGAGATATAAAACATGGACCCGGAGTAGAATATGTACTTGTGCAGGTTGAGGTTGTAGTTGAAATATACCCTTCTTAATTATAACTATGAAATGTGATTGTCACGCATATGAGGTAAATATCTTGGCGATATTCAAGTTGTAAAACTGTGTTTTCGTAATTATGCAAAGCATGTGCAAACAGGTCTGGAGCATTTCCTACCTAGCCTCCATGCTTGCTCTGTTTTATAGCTCCATGCTTGGACTGGGTCCGAACTTTACAGAGTAGGGCCTAACGTTACTACTTAGGCCTACTAGGTCATGGCCCGATTTCATAAAACTTATGACGCGTTGCAGAGTTAAGACGCATCCTTAACTGTTACTCTATGGACTCACCACATAGATGCGACGCGTTGAAGCGCAAGCCTAGGACGCGTCGCAAACCGAGTTGTGACTTGTCGCAGAGCTTTATGAAATCGGCCCCATGGGTCTAGGCCTTACTTGGGCAGCTTTGCCAACTCGTACTTTTGCCAACTCGTAGTACTTTGCCAACTCGTACCTTTGCCAACTCGTACCTTTGCCAACTCGTACCTTGGCCATCTCGTACCTTTGCCAATTCGTACCTTTGCCAACTCGTACCTATGGATTTTTGCCAACTCGTTGCTTTGCCAACTTGTAGGCCTGTACCTTCAGAATTTAGTCACAATTGAATTGTGTCAGCCATTTTTTTCTGTTGTGGGTTTCATAAAAAGTGATTGGTAGAGGTCGAGACATCGTTAAGCTGATAATTAATATACCAATGCCTTTTTGACACTTCCCTCAGTGACTGCAATTAGGGGGTTAGTGTGCTTTTTAGTCCAAAGGGATTATTTTCAGACCCCATAATTTCCCTCCAAACTCAAAGCCCTGCCCCCTTCCCTTTCCACAAATTAAGGGCCTGTTTAGTGTTTGTTTAATAACGCACAGGATCCATGCGTATCCACGTCCTATTTTTACGCTAAAATGGGATCCCAATCAGCAAGATCGTGATCTTGTGCGTTAAACAAACATGCCATAAACCTTGCTAAGACATCACAACTGGTCAACATATTTAGCATTTTAGGTGAGTTAGTTTACTGTCTGAAAATAATACTTGTGGACTAACCCTGCAACCAGCTCGCAGTGACTGTAGGCTAATCTTAATTTGAACGTTTGGAGGCTGATGTTTGTACAAGGTTTTTTTGTCATTATGATGAAACATTGTGTGAATCTATATAATTAACCCCTTGCCCTTGGATTGACTTGGCCTGCATGGGGCCAATTGCACTAAGGCTTCATGATCATTGCTAAAACCCCAAATCCATTGCTAAATGGAAAATTGATATCTACTTTGTGTAGCAATTTTCGGTTTATCGATGGATTTGGGCTTTAGCGATGATCGCAAAACATTAGTGAAATCAGCCCTTGGAGTTGGGTTGACTTGGTGCGAAGATACAAGTTGTTTTAACCGAAGGTATGAGTTGGCAAAGGTACAAGTTGACCAGGGGCTGATTTCACTAATGTTCTGCGATTATCACTCAAGCCCAAATCCATCACTTAATGGAAAATTGATCACTACTTTGTGTAGCAATTTTCCATTTAGGGACGGATTTGGGCTTTAGCGATGATCGCAAAGTGTAAGTTCCCGTTCTCTGTTCCCGTTTAGACTGGTTCTGGGAGTTGTAGGGTCTTATGATATACCATGGTGGAATTCCTTCATACCATCTACAGTAATTCCATGGTTAGACCATATAGACCAGGAGGGGGTAGGGGTTTCCTCCATGTCTATGGTTATACTTCGTAACTACTAATTAGTTAGTACATTAGTAATACTAGTAATACTAGTACTTACTTCTTCTTCTTGAAGTAGGACTAGTGCGGGGCCGCAGCCTAGGCAAGAACTAGGTAGCTAGGGAAAGAATTCCACTGAGGACCGTTATAGAAAGAGATAACTTATTAGATACAAGTCATTATGAAGTTCAACCTCAGCTGTGTAAAACTGCGTAGCATATCTGAAAAGTGAATTCGACAGGTTTTTTGTCCTACAATGATACACTTTGAGGCTCAATTGCAGAATACACGGGTTTACACTTCGAAAAAAGCGCATGCGTGATAGTGCCTCGTTTTGAAGTCGCGATCAAAACCGCTGTAGTGTAAACCCGTGTATTGTCTTCGACAATGGATGGGTTTACACTTCGAAAAGTGCGCATTTGGGAAGTGCCTCGTTTTGAAGTTGCGATCAAAATCTAAGATGGCCCCCATGGTGTAAACCCGTGTATACCCTGCCACTCACCTCTCCCACCTCTTAGCCAGCTGCTATGCATATTCATTGCATACCAACCAGTAGCAAATCACAAAATGAGTTTTTACAGCTTTACTTTGCTGCCCCGTGCAACCCCGTAGCCACGTAGCCACTTCCATGAATCCACATTGGATTTAGAAATTTTGCCAAACTTCCCCATTCACTTTGCGTGGTTTAAAGGAATGGTTCGTTCTCTAAAATGCTGTACACAACACATCATATAGGGCTTTATGGAAGAGTTCTTTCTCCCATTAGTTAACAGCAGACACTCTGTCGCCTAATTTTATTGGTGAAAAAAGCTCACTGTTTTTTGTGACTAAAGTCGAGTCTAGTCATTTTAAAGAAGTAACTCGAATAAAGTCATTAATTTGGTCAAGAATGTTGAGTCAAGTCGAGTCAATTATTTAGCTGGAGTCAATTCGAGTCACAAATATTTGGAAATAAATCAAAAGTTTTTTTTTTCTTTTTTCAATTTACTTCTGGGTCACAACCTGTGATGAAAGGAACTGAATGGGACTTGAAATTTCACAGATGACTAACTGTACCTTCCTTGATATTTTTGGTAAATAAATCTGTATTTCTTTGACAAAAAGAAAGCCAGGAACTGCACATGCACCTCACTTATCCAATAATTGTCCTGATTTCCCATTTGTTTTCAGATTTGAATTGACCATCAACCATGAGTAAGCGGTTTGAACTGAGTGCCCTGGCCTTTGAGGCCATACAAAATGTTGATATTGAACATATTGCACAGATGGATGAGGGAAGTATCCGAGCTCTTCTACCATGTCTAGTCAGAATGTCACTGTGTGCTCCTTTGGATATCAGTCAATCATGGGTGGAAGGAAGGAAACAGATTCTTCGTGTCCTGTCTGGGCTAGAAGTGGTCAACTCTATCGTAGCATTACTGTCTGTGGACTTCAATGCACTAGAGCAGGATGCAAGGAAAGAACTCCAGATGAGGTAAATCTAAAACACAGCTACTTGGCCTAATAGTGTCATCCATTATGTTTACCAGTTTATGAATATAGCTGAGAACATCCCAAAAGTTCAATTATATGAAGTCACTTTTGAAAAATGCAGAAATACAGAAAGAGGAGCTTGATGGAATAAAACTAACAAACCTATGTGGTCTAGTAAAACTGTCAGAATATACACATTCATCAGAAAAATGTTATTCTTGTGTACTTTTTTTTAATTAAAAGTTTGAACAAGGTATTTGAATGTTTTTTTCTTTAGACACAAATTAGGTGAAACTGAGAACCTTCTGACAGCAAACATACAGCATGGCTTAGCTTTGGAGTTTGAGAGGAGTGATCCAGCAAGGAGGTTACGGCTTCTTATTAGTGAGCTACTCTTTGTATCTAGTCAGGTAAGAAACTGCCAACAGTGAATTAAGGTCATATTGAGAGAAAACATTCAACCTTTGTGGATGGGATTTGATGTGATGAAGGCAATGGAAGTATTTGCCTTGGTGCCCCTGGTCATTGCTATTGTGTCCCTTCAAATGATCCCTACAATCTTTCCTTATGTTAAGCAGAGGGAAATCATCTGGGTACATCAAGAACTATGTTATATAATGCATTGTAAAAACATGTACAGTGGCGGATCTACCGGGGGGGGGGGGGGGGGGGGGAAACAAATCAAATGTCAAATGAAAAAGCTCCGTAGCTCCCTACCAAAGCAAGGGGGGGGGGGGGGGTTGACCACACACCTCCCCCCACCGGCCATCGCAGTGCCTGGCTAAAAAACTTCACTCCGGGTAAACCCCCCCCCCCTACCAAAAAGCTAGATCCGCCACTGATGTACTCTGTAAGTACATGTACATACTTCAGTTGATGGTTGATCAGTTGGATTTGGTTTTATCTAATTGTATAATTAAGTACGGCCATTCAAAGGAATACAGAGAATACTGACTGAAGTGGGATTGGAACCTTCAACCTCTGAAATAGCAGCGTAACTTGGGAAAACGGTACCCGGGGACGAGGGCTTAAACTTCTGATGCCAACAAAAACAAAAAATCTGACAATCTGAAATTGGAATATTTCTTTGTTTGTTCTTTGGATTAGATTTCCAATAATTTCACTGACAGTACAGCTACCTTTTTTTCCCCTTGCCCCCCCTAGTTACGCCACTGGAAATACCATACTTGCGCTCTTCTGTATTGATATTGATATTCTCTGTCTGTGTAATGTAGTTTGAAAATCAGAATGCAATTTCAATGGATTTGAATGTGTATATATGTATACAATGTACATGCTTATGCTATGAAATACAGTATGTAATTGTCATATGGATCTCCAGATAATAATTACATATGCAATTGTGAAATGTTTTGTTTTCTTTAGATCAAAGACACCACAGATTTTGTGCGGCGACCATGTGAACTGTTTGAAAGTGAAGTATACTTGGAGGAAGTGTCAGATGTGCTATGTATTGCACAAGCAGGTAATACTTATACACTGTTGATACAACATTCATGAAAAGAAATAATTGGGTTTATAGATTCATATTTGTGTTATTACCATAATGATATACCCAACACACAATAGATAATGTATGATATGTCCAACACAGAATAGATAATGAATGATGTGTCCAACACACATTAGATAATGATTGATGTTGCTTTTATTTTTACAGAGCTTCCTTCATTGTTATCAATTGATAAGATGGCAGAGGCATTATTAAGAGTTCATTATGGTCCATTACTACTATGCAGACTAGTTGCCAATGTTCCTGACAGCTTCTTTCAAGGTTTGTATATTAATCTCATATAATCTGCTTGGGTCATAAGGACATATACATGGAGACTGAATGATCTACTGGGACTTTATCAACCACTTCAGGACAGTTTAAAAATATTTGTTGTTATTATAAGGAAAAATTGACCGAATTTTAAGTAATTGAAAAGTGAACCGCAAAGAAAAATTAACTGGAGCGCGATTTGAACCAGTGACCTCCAGAATACTTTACCAACTGAGCTATACAGCCCTATGTTGGTGATGTCCCCAATTATAAATTATCTTTGGTTTTTCGTAATTTTAAGAGAAAGACTTTCAGGCCTTGAATTTAGTTCTGAAAAAGGGCAAGGCCACTTTTCCATTGCAAGGGACACTTCCAAAATGATAATGTCTATGGAAACATTTGAAGGGGCACAAAGGCCAAGAACCAGGGCAACGTTCAGGCTATGGTCTCTGTGGCCTCCATTAAATTCAAAGCTTGAACTTTGATTTATAGGATACAATTCAAAATAATAGCAAGCGAAAACAAGACATATGTTTTTGGCTTCTGACTGACTGTCAGGCATTAGGATGGATGTACACTGGTACATATGTTATCTGCAAGTGTCATCATGTGGGACTGCTAAACATTTACTGCTGACCATATTTTGGATATACATGTATATGTCTACTTAAAGGTAGTATCATACTTTGGTAGCATACCAAAACAGAAATCTTCACAGATTTACCTATAACTTTCAGGGTTTTCTGTCAAAAATGCTGTATTTATCCAGAAAAGAGTAAAACCAGTGACCAAAATTAATTTTGATCTTTTAAAGATAAAAAATAAAAGACAAAAGAAATACTGTGGCCGTTTTTCACTGTTTTCTCAAAAAGTGGGCATCGTATTGGACTGAAATTTTCACAGATGACTGTTGCTGTATCTCCGTTGATATTTTTGCCCATGAATCTGTTTTTCTTTGACAAAAACCAAAGTATGATACTACCTTTAAACTGGTTTTATCAACTTTGTTTATGTGATTAACTCACTTTTACCCATTAATGCAACATGTCCACTCTACTCAAGTTGTTTGTTTGAGGGACTTAAAAACTCAGGCAAGTTGCTGGTCATAAACAGTTGCCTCCTGAGTTTCAATCAAGAGACTTGTCATTACAACAATAGTTCAAGATTGGTAACCTGATAAACAACAATGTCCAATAAAGCCTGTGCAATTGGAATCTTGACTTCAACTATTGCAACATCCCTCGTATTAATCATAATCAGATGGAATGAGTTGTTTTTGAAAACCTAATAAGGATCTGCAATTGTTTTATTGGTCCATAACTAAGGATAGTCATTTTGTTTCTGTTTTGTTTTTGTTGACAGTTTGCAAAAGCCTGATTGTGAATGGGGAGCGACAAGATGAAGAAAGCTATGGTGGTCGCCGAAGGACACAAACTCTACGAATGCTTGCAGCTATGAATCCTAGCCAAGCTCTTACCATAAGAGCACTTGTTGTATGTATTTTAACACATAATAAATTATGTATATAGTTATTATATTCAGTGCCTTTGAGTCTGTTGAGAAATACACAATGATGATGTTTACACTGTTCATTTCACTAAGCTTCTCCATGTGAGATGGAATGCTGCAAATTCTAAAAATGCACTCAATCTCAGTAAAAGGGCCTGGTCAAAAACTTAAAAGTCATATGATATTATTTTTGATTTTTTTTGCTGGAGAAACAAACAAATAAGCAAATGGCAAAGAGAAGATGTGGTTTGTTTTGTTTTTTTAGATCATTTTGCACATCTCTTGTTTTGACTTCATGTCAATATCTTCCTAAAAGGAATGCACAAATTGTGTTGGTTTTGTTTCTCCGTGTTAGTACACCAATTGAACCAAAACCTGGTATGAGTGAAAGGCCAGGCTGTATTAAGTGTTAGTCTGCTTTAGTTTAAAAAAGATAAGATTTTATGTAAAATTAAGCTGGTTTCTGTAGTTGTTCATCTTCATATTGAGAAAATAAGAACTAACTAAATTTGAACTGAATTTTGTTGACAGGTTGATCAGTGCAAACTACCAGGCCTTGCCGTGGCTCTGTCATTAGATCATGATACAGCTGACCAATCAGATAACAGAATGAGTGATGTAGTTGGCTTTGTCAGTGGTCTCCTTCTTGGAAGTAACTCTGGTGTCCGTAACTGGTTTGCTCAATTTGTCCGACACGGGCAGAAGGTACAAACTTTAGTAGTGATAATTGTTTGTTTCATTTAAATAGAAGATTAATACAAGGAATAAACTGTTGCAAACTGCTCATCAGCCAAAAGGACATGAAATATATCAGATGCTTGGAGTTAGGAGGACCTGACGGGTTTCGATCCTAGCAGGATCTTTCTCAATTAGTCTTTCAGACAAATATTGATTATGTAAACTTGATATTTACCAATACTCCATTTGCCAATACAAGTAATAAACTGCTGCACACTGCTCATCAGCCAAAAAATGACCTGAAATAAAAAAAAATGCTTGGAGTTAGGAGGACTCTGAGAAAGATCCTGCTAGGATCGAAACGCGTCAGGCGTTTGTGTCTCTCAGATGACTTGGTGCTACACAGTCTCTAAGCATTCTTCAGGCAGAGCTGCAGATTTTAATTTTTTATTCAGATTCAATTGTAGTTGAGCCATCAATTGCCATTATCAGTTAAATTGGCATTGCATTTGTGCCCGTAACAGTGGTTAATGCTTTTTATATACCATAATTTACCGTATGGAATAGGAAGTTGTGAAGACCTGTCCATGTAACTTGTTTACTTGCATACATGTTCAAGCTCACTACATTTGAACTTAAAGCAGCATCAGAGTATGAATTTGCAAACAAAACCTGAAATATCATGCAGATCTTAACATAGGAATAAAGCTTGAATCCTACAAGCAGCTTCACAGAGAGCCATGTAGCTGTTTGTGCTGCAGTGTTTGTCAATCTCATCTCATCAGTATTAATCATTTGAAGTACAGTTTATGGCTTATATTAAGTCTTAAGATTGCTAATGGGAAGCAGGTCATAAATGGTGTATTCAAGTACACCGCTTGTTGAAATCAAAACTCTTATTGAAGTATTTCTGTCATTTACTTTGTTGTATTTTTGATATTTAGCATAAAGCAGATTCCAGTGCCTCAATTCTACACGCCCTACGGTCACACCTTCTGAAGCAGTTACGTGCAATCATACCATCAGAGGAATATCATGGAAACCTCCTTGATAGACAAGTGGTACAGGCTAGTGCATTGATGAGACTGTATTGTGCACTCAAGGGTATTGCTGGACTCAAGTGAGTAACATTTGTCATACAAATTGTCCACAAGACGGTAAAATATCTGGGGCTGATTTCACTAACGCTTTGCGATCATTGCTAAAGCCCAAATCCATCGCTAAACGGCAAATCGCTCGCAGTGCAGTAAATAAATACTACATGAGCATATCACCCATAAAAACATGATTTTATACAAATTTCAACAGTTGCTAATTGCTATGCACTCTTAGTATGTGACATTGAGGCTTTTGAAAGAAGACAGAAACATCACATTGGGCTATAGAAATGATTTCTTAAAAACAAAACAAAAACATTGCTAATATTGCTAATAATTACAAGATATTTCTCTGTTATATAGACAGGATACATCTGTACTGACAATAATTGATTGAATGATTGATTTGTAATTAGCATTAAATTAATAATAATGATAATAATATGTACTTATATAGCGCATAATAATGAAATATTCTCTATGCACTTTACATATTAGATTCAGTGATGAGGAGGCTAAACAGTTATTACGTCTACTTAGCAGTCATCCTATGCCTACACCTTCTGGTATCCGCTTTATCTGTTTGGGTTTGGGTATGCTGTTTGCATGTCCTTCATTAATAAGGTTAGTCATCTCAAGTTTGTTGTCAAGTACTTATAGATATTTATTCTTTAACTTACAGTGTCCATGTTCAATATGGGCATGTGTATTAAGTCATTTCATTAATGGAAGTCTTTGGGTAAACATTGCAAGTATGTTAAACATGTTTAAAGAGAAAAGCTAGAAACTTATAATGCTATGTTCTGCACATAAGTTATCAGGATCAGCATAGAGGATGTACATGAAGTTGTGTTACAACAGGGTTTCTGAAATGTATAATGCATGAAACATTTTAGGTTTTGCATGGTGACAATTGGTATGTGGATCGGTTTGCGGAATGACTAGAGCAGGCTAATTGAAACGTTGAGACCTTACGAGAAGTGCAAAGGATAAAGAAGTGCAAAAATACGAACAATTCTTACATGGTGTTTCCACAAACCGATCCACATACGTATAATACATGATTGGTAAAGGCCACAGAACAGCACTCACACTTAGTCTGAACCCGCATGTACATGAAATAGTAAACCTGTGAAAATTTGAGTCACAAGAAAATAGTGAAAACCTGACTAAATTTTTCTTATAAAACAAAGAATGGTTTTGATCTTACCTCAAAACTGTTTTCGGTCTTTGTTTGACTAATTTCTGGATAAATACACCATTTCAGGCGGAAATATTTTAATGGTATGTTTCTACCAGCACCATCTTCATACCCTGAAAGTTATACGTAAATCTGTGATCATTTCTGTTTGAGTATGTTACCAATCCTGTAGAGCAGCTGATTTCACGAAATGTTGCGTAACTTACACAATGTACAAATGTTGCGTAAGTCTCATGAAACGGGCATAACTTGTGCAACCAAGGCAGGAAAATGTTACGTAAGTACGCAACATTTGAAGTTGGCTGCTGTACCAAGTATACTGAAATTACAAACAGATCCCAAATGCTTGCACATTCATGGTACTTGAATCTATATTTGCTGCCGTTGAATATTACATGCTTTTACAAATTGCTCTTCTTGATCAGTGATATCATCTTCTGGAATTAAGTCAATCATATTCATTAGCAACCCAAAGGTAGCCTGAGAATGTTGATGGGATTGTTTTGTCCTTGCAGCCAGGAAGATGAGAAGATGGTGATTGATTGGATTAATTGGTTAGTCCATGAAGGACAGATGTTTGAGAGACAGAGTGGTGTTAGTGCTTCATTCAGTGAGATGCTTCTTCTCATTGCTAGTCACTTCCATGCTAATCAGGTCCATGCTATCATTGATCTGGTTTGTTCTACACTAGGCATGAAGGTAAGGACATACGTATTGGCAAATTCTCTCTTGAACAGTTTTCAAGTATTTTCTGGGGTTGCCACAGTAACAAACAAATGTGAATTTGTTCTATTTATTAAAGGAATGTAAAAAGAAAATGTGAATATTGATTGAATGATAATACTTAAATGTCAGTGACAGCACAGATATAATGATTGTGCAGATATTAGATTTGAATTTGTTTTCTTTCTTTCTTCTCAAGGGGGAATGATGGGTATTGCTTTGCAATGAGGGAGTGTGTGTTTGCCTCATACGGTGCATGGTGCTACATACAGTATTCCTGTTGGTTCTTTACCTTGTTAACACTAGTGCATTATTGGTTTCCTTTCTTTGCTTATTGTGAAGCTCAGAGTGGGTGATATTGGAATATTATTTTGTGTATTATTTTCTAGATTCCAATTAGACCCAACTCATTAGCCAGACTCAGATTGATGTTCATGCAAGAAGTATTCACTGAACAGGTAAGCTTGCCGTCTCAAATTGCACAATGATGATGTCAATGATTAATACATTGATAGGAAAGTCATGCACAGTCACAATGACATATCTGTATAATGATTGGTCCTGATTTCCATCTTCATACTTCATGGAGCTGCATGAGCACATGATGTTTGGCTTAGCCAACGATATCGCTGCTTAACGGTAAGCACAGAAAGTGTATGCTTAACTCACCAACACTGATTGCTTATGATCTATGATGCAGAATGGAAATCACCACAAGTATGCATGGAAACTTGTGATTATGTTTATATAATCAAGCAAAATGTCTGCTATATTAAGCACTAGCAGAGAAACATCGCTTACTGGAGATACTGATATCATACTTGTGCTTAGGTAATTCCAATGGCTAGCTAATTCTACTCAGTTGCAAATTGAGAATTGGCACAACTATTTCACTCTTTTGTAAAATCAGGTATCTATACTTGTTACATTCAGAACCACCGAGATGGTTCCAATGACATATGAAATGCAATACATGTACATCAGAACAGACCCAGTGGGACTAGCTAGTCATGACTCCATGGTCATGAGAATCACATACTACACTGTATTATACATTTACAGTGTAGAATGGACACATTATAATGGGAGACTTTGGAGAACCAGTCTTAAAGTCAACAGCGCACCCGCACACAATTGTGATCATGTGCACATTGTTTTGCACCTGCGCTGTTATTGACTTGAAGACTGGTTCTCCAAAGTCTCCCATTAGACAAACATCAAGCTTCAGGACTAAGTGCATGGGTACAATATTGATCACTTCCCCCTCTTTATTTATATACTTCCACCATTTAGAATGTTGGCTTGTACTACCTCTAGGGGAGATGCTTAGTGCTTACTAACAGGCCCTGTACAGTACCTGATTGCATGCTGACACATAGCACAATAACCTAGATCCAGGACACATGTAGGCAGTGTTCAGCATGTCACTTGTGCTTGTCTTTCAAGCCATTCCTATATCTGTTAAGTTGTAAACTTTGAAACAAAGGCCAATGCCAATGCTGCTTTTTACTACATGTATCTAAGGTGGCCACACATTTCATACACCAGCCTAGCCAGATTAATGAGAGACTTTGGAGAACCGGTCTTCATGTCAACAGCGCACGTGCACACACGCGTACGCATGCGCAAAACAACGCGCGCATGTTCACAATTGCATGCGCGTGCGCTGTTGACTTGAAGACCAGTTCTCCAAATTCTCCCATTTGGCCAGATGTTTACTATGGCACTCTTGCCCTTCTTGTCATTGGGTGTCAACCAATAGATTCTAATTCCATGGTATAACAACATTTTATAATAAATAATTGTTGATGATATAATTAAGTACATACTAAACTGCAGTTGCATATTCAAACATGTCTCAGGGTTTCCCATTTCTTGGCTACATCGTGTGTTTCTGTGAAACAGTTCAGGATCAGCAGGATTTCACACCATCTATTACAACTAATCATTTAGTCTGTAAATGTCTTTGATTTTGTCAAACACACTGTAAAGAATATAAATGCAAATTGCTTATATTTTTTGATTTCAAGAAGACAACTTCCAAAAAGATATCACATCAAGAAATTGTTACAGAGTAACTTTGAACAAGTTATGTGTTCTTGCAATTGTTTAGGTTGCTCTACATGTATAAATGATATAATATGGTTATACATTTGAATAATAAGTGAATTGCTTTTTCTGTACAGGTTGTTACTGCTCATGCTGTTACTGTTGCTGTTACACCTAATCTTAGTAGCACAATATCTGGTTATCTACCTATCCACTGTGTCTATAATCTACTACAGAGCAGGGCATTTGCTAAGCATAAAGTACCCATTAAGGTAAATATACACACATACACTCAGTTATGTTTTGAATTGTGTCTGTGGGCAATTCAATTTATTCTGTATCTGGAGCTTTCATAGACTTTGCTCACATTTGTACAGTTCGTGGAAAGTTTTTAACTTGAGCGGGATTCGAACCACCGACCTCTGGAATACCATACCGGCACTCTTACCAACTGAGGTACCTTAGCCCTATGTTGGTGGTGTCCCTAATAGTCGAACAAAGATAATTGACTTTTAGAGATACCACCAACATGGGGCTGGGTAGCTCAGTTGGTTAAAGTGCCTGTTCGAATCCCGCTCCAGTAAATTTTTCTCTGTTCACTTTTCAATGACTTGAAATTAACCAGTCAGTTTCCCTTGTGGTTATTTGATGAAAGTTTTTAACAATATAGTACCTGCACTCATGTACTACTACCAAATATAATACATGCATTTGAGGTACCTCTATTATTCCTCCCTTTGTTTCATTGTTCCCTACCTCCTAAGTGCTTCAATGGCACCAAGACATTTGCTTGAAAAGCTATATGTATTAAAGTTTGACATTTGTTTTTTGATATATCTCAGGACTGGATCTTTAAGCAGATCTGCAACAGTGCCCCTCCTCTGCATCCATTGTTCCCACCTCTCTTAGAAGCATATGTGACATCAGTAGTAGTACCTACTCAGTCAGGTACAAAGCAGTATCAGAATGCTGCACTTACTGAGAATGAGATTCTCTCAGTATATAAGACATCTAGTGTATCACTCCTTAGAGCATCAATGTCTGAGCATGACAATGTAGCATATCATGGGGAATCTGCTCTTACTGTACAACTCTTGATGTTGTATTATCTACTACTGTATGAGGATTGTGTATTAAGCAACATGAAAACTCTTGGTAAGTATACAATATCATCAACTCTTCATTATAAATCAAACTGAACAAGAGAAGTGTAGACAACATTTGATCTTACCGTAAAATGTTGGTGATAAATAGCAGTACCCTATAGTGCTGTGCATTTTTGGAGCTTTTGAAAACCGGATACTGCTTTAAAAAAATTATCAGTTGCCCGAGCTCCGATTTTTAAATATGAATGACAGCGCTATAGGGGCTATGTCGATCAATGGAAAAGTGTGTAAAACATGCTACAACGATCTTGCGATGATTTTGTGCTGGCAACCTTACAAAATATTCAGAATCGTTCATAACTTGCTTAGCGTGACATGTCACATTTCTTACCGCAAAATCTGCACCAAAGCCGGTTGCCCGGAAAACCGTTTCTAATGCACAGCACTCGTACCCTATTATACTCAGAATTCAAGATAGATGAACAAAATATTATTGACTGTAGTTAAACATTCCCAGTTGTGGAACATACAGAAGAACTAAAATATTGTAACTGGAAATAAACATTTTGTAACCATTAATGTATTATGTATATTCTTGTAGTGAATTAATCATTATGTTTGTTGAATTTTAAACAGTGATGAACAATGAGCGACCTCAGTCCTACTCCTCTAAGCTGACATCACAGATTCCAATCAAATACCTCTTACATGAAGCACAGAGTCATCAACTAGATTATGCAGGACTCTATCCATCCTTACTACGTCTACTAGCAACACATTACCCTCATCTATGTCTGGTTGAGGATTGGCTAGGAGAGGAACTCATGGAATCAACCGTTATTAGTAGAGATAGGAAGAAGAAGATGAATAGTGGAAATATGAAGATGATTGATGAGAGATATTCACCTGAAAGACTTCAAAATGGTGAGATATCAAATCAGAATATTACATGAACCACTCACTAACAGGTTTCTTTCAACTTTACACATGTAACTAGATGGCATTATTTTTCCTGTACAATTGGCCAATTGTTTGTGTATGTTATTACATGTATGTAACAATTTTTGGCTCATTCATCCTGCTAAGCCTATATCAGGGATGATAATTTGTTAGCTGTTCCAAACACACATGTTTGTAACGGCTGTCACACTGTCAGGTTCAATTCGCTAATCCCATTAGCACTTACACAATTTGCTGTAAAGTAAACAAAATAACATAAAAGACACAAATGAAACCACATGATGTTATTCATATTCAATACATGTAATAAACTGCTGCAAACTGCTCAACTGCATTTATAAAATGCTTGGAGTAAGGAGGGCTTGACACATTTCGATCCTAGCAGGATCTGTATTGAAGGCTAAAGCTTTAGCCTTTGATACAAATCCTGTTAGGATTGAAACTCCAAGCTTATTCATATTCGTTATTCAATCACTAAATCACTGAGTCTTATTGATCAACAAAATTATTGACATCCATTAATATCAGTCTTGAAAATCTGCTTACAATGTATGTTGGATTTGCAGATCAAAACAAAGAGGAAAAAGTTAAAACAAATAATCTGAATCAAAAAGATGATCTATTGATCTTTTAATAGTAACCTTTGATGGAAATGATTTTAGGTGAAAATCTCATTTTCCATGATGATTGTTGAAGCTCTTCAATGGCTGTTTTCTTTTCTCTGATTTTATATTCAGACTAGTGTGCTTCTAATTCATCATGCATGTTAGTAATGTGCATCTGTGGCACTGTGTCATAATTGAAATACATTAATACATGATGAATAAAACAAGCAACTATTTGTTCCTTCTCCCATTCAGCTTTGAAACATGCATGTATAGATCCATCAGAATCTCTGATTGTACTCAGACATCTATGTCATCAAGAACCACATTACTTGATGAAATATGCAGAGGTATTAGTAGATAGTCTTGCAGATCTACTTGGTGTGGATGTTCCAAGACAGGTTGTCACCTTAGCAGTCAAGCTATGGAGAATGCTAAATATGGTCATGTTAAGAAGGTAAGGTCAGCTATAATACTGCGCTCAGATATTTCACAGAAACAATATCATTGCAAACAACTTTCTCATTTTGTATTTTTGGGAGAAAGCATTATAAAACATGTCAAATGATTATGAAGGAAATCCAGGCCTGTTTGTTTCAGGCACTAGATCAGTGATCCTGCTGATCTGGATCCCATATTAGTGTATCCTTTATGGGATATGGATCTGCAAGATCACTGATCACGTTCAGAAACAAATAGGCCCTAAGAGTTGTTTGTATGAAATGCTGGATTCAAACTCCATAGATTCAATTTGAAGTAAATCTGTATAATTGTGTATGAAGTGACATCCAAGTGCATGTATGTACACGTATTTAATCTTCATGGGATTAGTGAATGTAAAGACAAGGAGGTTTGATCCAGCCAGTGATTTAGGGGAATTGTCAATGAATTTTAACTACATGACACTTAACAAAGTGAGTTTGCGGAGACACCATGTAAAAATCTCTTTTACGTAAGTATGGTTCTGAAAAGAACCGTTGAGAAAAGTCTTGACGTTCCGGTCAGTATACTCTGGCCGTCCTCACTCTCCTGAGGACGGCCAGAACATCCAGACTTTTCTCACCGGTTCTTTTCAGAACCACACTTACATAAAAGAGATTTTCACATGGTGTCTCCGCAAACTCACTTTGTTACGTTCTTCCACCATGCAAAGCTTCAAATCCTACTTACATGACACTTATTGTGATTTGTTCAGGTTACGTGTGATGACTGTTAATGCACTTGTATGCACAAAGCCTGTTGTAGCATTCACAGAGGAAGATATTACATTGGATCCTTTGATTGTACTCAGATGTGATCTCCGAGTGTTCAGGTCAGTCATTGTCAGTATGTACATTGTTTTATAACAGACAAACTACCGGTAGATAAATAGCACATTCCATTTGCTGCATCATTCATTTCTAGCTCTGTGCTTCATTGACATGTCAAGCATTGCTTCTGGTCCATCTTATATGATCAGTGATGTTCAAAATATCCTCCATGTCTTATTGATATTCAACCTGATTTATTGACATGATTTAGTAAGATGAATACACCTTGGTTGATGTGACAGGATGCTAGATGAATGGAAGACGTTTGGGCTGCGTTCGAGTGGTTACTCCCGGTAACACGAGTATGATGCGCGTGCAATACTCTCCGGTGCAGGAGTATACTCCCTATATCTGGAGAGTATACTCCTGCACCGGAGAGTACTGCACGCGCACGCGTATAATGCGCGCGCATCATACTCGTGTTACCGGGAGTAACCGCTCAAACGCAGCCTAGAGTACTAGAGGTCTTCAAGTCAACAGCACACGCGCACGCAATTGTGAGCATGCAGGCATTGTTTTGCGCCTGCGCTGTTGTGCGTGCGCGTGCGCTGTTGACTTGAAGACCGGTTCTCAAAAGTCTCCCATTGAAATGGTAAATGAATTGACTGATATGTGCATTCAGTGCAAGGTGAATTTATCTGGTATTTGAATGCATTGATAAACATTCGAACATCTTTATGGATAGATTAGTTCATTGATACACATTGGAACAGAAATGTCTACTTCCATTAGGATAGATTAGCTAACTGATTAACATTTGTATGATGAATTCATCCCCAAGGTGTCCACCAATCCTTGACATTGTCATGCAGATGTTGACTGCCTACTTGGCAGCATCTAGGGCTTTCTTGGCCACTCACTTACAGTCCAGTCCAAGCATTATCAGACGGCCAGAGCAGGGATTGACCCCTCAACCCACTGACCCAGAACGAGAGGAACTGAAGAGCGCTTTAATTGCTGCTCAAGAGAGTACAGCTGTGCAACTACTGCTGGAGATATGTCTACCATTCAAGGATGAGCAAGTAATATTATTCACTCTCATTGTGACAGCTTACTCCTATTTCCCCTACACTAAGCTATATTCGCAGTGACAGATGACAATTCTTGAGATAATAATAACATCAAGCAATATAGCTACAAACCTTTGAAGGAGTACACTTCATGGACTTGAAAAGAAATATGCTGATCTTTGACTTTTGCCTGACACTGTGTGGTTTCAAGCCTCTAGGCCTTAAGTCACATTGACAGCTTACTGCCTGAAAACCTCATATACTATGCAAGTCTCTGGTGTTCTGTAGATATTCTTAAATGTGCATTGTGCATTGCAAAGGTCTCTGTTACATGCTGACTTTACATAAGAGTTCTAAACATCCAAAATGTGATGCTTAATTACTTGGGTAGTATTGGTCACACTAATAAAAAGCCAAATTATTGACCATTCCATTGCAATAGTTATCAAATGTGACAAGGCATTAGATACATCCTCAGTGTATCATGCAGTAAATAGTATTCAAATATCACATGGTTTGAGGGTGGACAGTCTAGCTCCCGAGGTGTTGAAAGTTGACAAACTATAGTTCCCGAGGTGAAGCTGATGAGGGAACTAGTTTGTCAACTTCCACAACTGAGGGAAGCTAGAATCGACTGTCCACCCGAAATAAATCATGTGATATTTGTTTTACTATACCTCATAAATATTCTTATTGTCCACAATTTCGTCGAGAGAAGTGCAGCAAAACGTTCGTTTTTCGTGAACTTCATGTAGGGTGAAGTTCACGCACGCTCACTGCAAACTAGAATAGATGCGCAGTGACATGTTACACTGCGTCTCAGGTTGGTTACTCAGTGACACTTCAGCATAATTAATACCAATCATTATGACTATGCCCAAAATCCATAATAAATAGTGAGTTTTACTGATGATGTCATCCATGAAGCATTATGAAGTTAATATACACATGTTTGTTCAATGTTGTTATGCTATTGTCAGTTTTAATGGACTTTGTTCATATTTGCTGTTTTTCAGCAGGTGACTGGTAGCAAGTTGAGTTCCCTACGTGAAGTACAATGCATTGTTTGTTCTCAGCTTCATCAGATGTTCATTGCAGATCCTAATCTGGCTAAATTAATCCATTTCCAGGTATGAATAGTCCACATTGTACATAGAATGGACCCATTCTGTATGCAAGAGATTATCACATTTCCAAATAATTTGGCAAGGGTTTGGAGGGCTAACTATTTGATCCCATAAGGATCTTCCTCGGAGGCTAAAATGCCGGGCCCTCCAAACTCAAAGCATTTTATTTTTCTGTTCAGCGTTTGGCTGATGAGCAGTTGCCATGAGTTTATTACCTGTATTTCATAAGTATGTTCTGAATAATGTGTTTAGCAACATCAAAATACAAAATAATTAATCCATTTAAGCTGTTCACGTTTATATATTCCAAACTATTTCAAATTTTTTTTTTTATTTTGAATACATTGTGGGTATTATAAATATCACTTCATTGATTTTCACCATGTTCAGGTTTAAATCACATGGAACATATTTATATGCATTGAGTGTTGAGTTGGAAACCATATAGCTTTTGTACATAAAGTGCATAGGTTGTGATATATAATGAATATTAATCTTTTTGTTACTAGGGTTACCCCAGTGAGTTGCTTCCTATTACTGTAGCTGGTATTCCATCTATTCACATCTGTCTTGACTTCATACCTGAGCTTCTTAGTCAACCACAAACAGATAAACAGGTTAGTATATATTCAATTCAATTTACTCCACAAAAACAATCATAATGACATATGTTTATACACATGTATTGAACAAAATAAGTCGTATCATTTGAAGCAACATCAGAAAATATTGCAGATGTACATAAAAATGTTAAATAAGAGGACGAACAGTAATAGGAGATGAAATGAAAATGAAATAAAAGATTGT
The DNA here is from genome assembly GCA_963971285.1 of Astropecten irregularis. Lineage (NCBI taxonomy): Eukaryota > Metazoa > Echinodermata > Asteroidea > Paxillosida > Astropectinidae > Astropecten > Astropecten irregularis. The sequence continues at coordinate 3,883,009 of OZ020247.1, read as the reverse complement.
TGGAGAACACAAGTATTTAATCCTTCAGTTCAGGCGCGGTTCTACGGGGGGGGGGGGGGGGGGGGGGGGCTGTAGCCCCCCAAAATTTTGTCTAGCCCCCCCCAAAAAAAAAAAATGCAAGTGAAAAAAAAAACATTCTTGCAAATACTGGATTTGTTCAGTTATTAAGCGCCAATTACATAAAAACGCGTTGTGTGGGCTATAATGTGCATGTTTTTCGACCCCTCATAAGACATAGCAGAAGCGAGTGTTAAGAACCCAAAATATTGGGTCTTTTAGCCCCCCCAAAATGTTGGCTCTAGAACCGCGCCTGCTTCAGTTATAAAGCAAACATCATATCCATGAGGAAACCTTGAGTGTGAGCACTGATGTAGGATTTCAAAATAGTGACATTTTCATGATTTGTTTGAATATTGAGTCATAATTTCAATTTGTTGACAGATTTTTGCTATTGAGCTGGTGTCTCACCTTTGTCTTCAGTTTGCTCTTCCTAAATCATTGAGTGTCGCCAGACTGTCAATTAATGTCATGTCAACACTTCTTACAGGTGAGAAATATTTTGTTTGCTGCAAAGCAGACATTTATTTATATTCATCACAAACATTAAGGCCTTAACTCTGATCACAAAATATGAAATATTTCAGCATTATTGTTGAAATCTTTGTATGAACTCATGAAGAGATATCATTTTGTTCAGAGAAAGCCATGTGCCGTATTTGTTTAAATTTTGTCCTTCTATGGATCCAACATTCCACATATGTGACTCTGGGCTATATTGACCTCATCCAGGGGAACATTGTTGTTGTTTTTGTTTTTACCAACAAATATGAATGGTGTAATCAGTTAACCAATGCATTATAACTGATGGATTATTTGCTTTGATTTTGAACTGTAGTACTCGCCAGTGAGAGTCTGTGCCAGTTCTTTTTACCAACACTGCCCTCATTGGTCAGAATATGCCAGGCGTTCCCTCCGATGTATGAAGATGTTACATCACTTCTCACACAAATTGGACGTATGTGTACATCACGGTTAGCAGTAGTCAACACTCCAATGTATACAGGTAAAGAACCATTGAAATCAATATCCTTATCTATTACATCATTCCTATAACATCGCTCCATTTTCATCAGATCAGCTTGCTATATTTCATCATTGGATGTGACAGTAAATGACTGCATGTCATGTTGAAATTCATTCCGTATTTGTATCCAAACTTTGCTAGATGCAATATTGACTGTTCTTGGTCCAATTTCATGGAATCCATTATTGTAAACAAACATTCTTCGCTTACGATTTTTTGCTTACAGTTAGCATATTTCACAAGCAGGGACTTTCTGCAGAATGCACATGACAGTGCATTAGCAGAAAATAAATTTTGGTTAGTCTAGAAATTTTTTGCTATCCGATTAAGCCCTGAAAGTCTTGCTTACGGATTCTGAAATAGATTTCACACAAAGCAGTGCTCATAAGCACAAATATAAGTCATAACGGATTCCATGAAATTGGGCCCTGTTATGTTGGAGCATAATTATAGACAGTGTTCATCACTTGTAATTGGTGTATAATTGTGTGTGTGATATGCTTGATATTTCAGGATTAGATAGCAGTAGTATGAGTCTATTCATGGCAAAGGATGGTCATCATCGACCAGAGGATCTGAATCTACGTAACAGTGACCGAGTCTTACATATGGCTGTGGAGAATACATTCAGAGATATCGTCAAACTTGCTGTCATCAACAAGAAAGTATTTTAGTGATAAGTTGCTATATTAAAGGTAGTATCACCAAAACACACCAAAACAGAAATGTTCACAGATTTACGTATAACTTACAGGGTATGAAGATGGTGGTGGTAGAAACATACCGTCAAAAATGTTCCGCCTGAAATGGTGTATTTATCCAGAAATTTGTAAAACAACAACCGAAAATCTTTTAAAAGATCAAAACTAAAAGAGAAAAGAAATAAGAAATACTGTGGCCGTTTTTCACTGTTTTCTCAAAAAGTGGCCACGGTGTGGGACTGAAATTTCATAGATGACTGTTACTGTATCATCCTTGATATTTTTGCCCATGAATCTGTATTTCTTTGACAAAAACCAAAGTATGATATTACCTTTAACAATGGAGTGACTAGTGTTTGCTTGATGGGCCATTGTTTTTGTAAGTTGACATCATTCTCTGCTTTTCTGCTATCTGATATATTTTGAATTAGACCAACTTCATCGTTATTAATGAATTTTCGTCAAGGAGATAGAATTATGCAAATTAGGCTTGCCCTTCACCGCCGTATACCAACTTCACATTTTTGTTATTATAAAATATGAATAAAAAGAATTCACATGTAGAGGTTGTGAGTATTCTTCGAATAAGGTTGCAGTTTAAATTATCCAAATTTCATCAATGAGGGCAGCAAACAAATGTTGGTGAAATTGTGCACTACATATTGCAGTTGCTCAGAAATTCTGAAGATTGCTGTTTGGCACCAAGAGCAGTTTTATTTGTGGAAACTGTTTTGATTTTGCTATGAGACGGTGGCAAAAAAGGCTGTGAAAACTGTCTTTGTTTTAAAACTCTGTGCGTTCTACAGTTGTTTTAAAGTGCTGTGTGGATATAAATAAGTGTATTTGAATGATATAAAAAGTGTTCTTAAGACAGTATTGTAATCATGCCCCCTCCTATTTTATACAAATGCAAACTGCCTGTCTACTAAGTCAAGTAGTGCCCCACGATGACTTTGATCACAGTTTTCATCATTGGAGATTAATGTGTAATGGTTATTTGTCATGGTAATGTGTTAACTTTAAAGGGCGTGTACAATGTTGGTAAAAGTGACGGAACGGCACTCACACTTTGTCTAATCCAGCATGTATATGAAATAGCAAGCCTGTGAAAATTTGAGCTGAATCGGAATTCTGAGTCCTAAGAAAATATCGAAAACCCAACTGAATTTTTCTTCTTAAACATAAAGAAGGATTTTTGATCTTGCCAAGATCAAAAAAGGTTTTGGTGCTTGGTTTTACTCTTTCTGGATGAATACGTCATTTCAGGTGGATTTATGTTAACGGTATGTTTCTACCAGCACCATCTTCATACCCTGAAAGTAATACATGTACATAAATCTGTGAACATTTCTGTTTTGGTTTGTTACCAATGTTGTACATGCCCTGTCAAGTCTCTACAAGGATTACTATAGGAATAGTGGCTATGCTTGCTTACTTACTGTGAATTACTGACCAATCATAAGCACCATTCATCTTTACCAGTGCATCTTTCATACATGAAGATAGTAAGATGCATTGCTGTGTAGCTGTGGCATTCCAACTGATGTATATATACATGTATATATTGGCAGTAAACGAGTAAGAGCCTTCCTGCCTGATTAATGATATATGTGCACAAGTCCTATTTCTTGCGTTTTGTATTGTTCATGGCTTTGTTGTTCATGTCCTTAGCTGGTGACAAGTATTGAGGGTTTTATGGTTATATAAACTTGGCCAACAAAAGGAAAAGGTGTATAATTGTATAGACACTTGCTCCTCTTCATCCAGGGGTAAATGGGTACCTGTGAGGGTACTTATGGCTTTGCGCTTACAGCAGCTGTGGCTGTATACTCCTTGGAGTCTAAATGGTTTCAGGAAAGTAAATGTAGTCCAATGACCAGGGAAAATAATAGCATAGATGCTGGCATTAGGCACCCTTGGGAACCAGATACAGAAGGGGCTGTATGGATGCCTTATCAAACATATGTAAGTTGGATTACCACTGCTGTAGGTGGTAATCAATGGAGGTCAGCAGTGACTTGTTAGGTACCGGTATATGACTTCCGAAATAAAGGCTCAACATTGTCAGGCTTTTAGATTGTTTGAAGCATTAAAGATTCTTAATACCTAGTCATAATCTCAAACTAAAGGGGCAAACTGCGCATCAAGTTGTGTATATGTACATGTACATAATTATTGTAATAAAAACAATACAGTGCACTGCAAAGTATAAAGTGAGAAGCAAGTCTTTATTTCATACATTGTTTGTACAATACTGATATCCATTTCTCTGTAGAAAAGGTATGAATCCAACCATGATTTATGGATTCATGAATAATAGCATCATTCACATTATTTGCTTAGACTGCCTTTGTTGAATTGAGTCATTACAATACATGGGATATATCAACATAGCTATGAGGATCACTGAATGAAAGAATACCATTTCTTCTGACAAATGCAAATTAAGGATTGCCACATCGTTCTACACCTTCTTCCAGATGTTACACACAGGAATACACGGCTATGTTTCTTCCAGACAGAATAAATCCTGAATATAATGACTTCATGGTTATTTAATTTCAATTCCCTGGCAAAAGTCCTATTGATTTTCAAACAAGTTGCCATAAACAGAGTGCCTTGAAAAGATTACAAATAGCATAAAGGTGTCCTACACAATAAAAACAAATTATATCATTAAAAAACCACAAGGGAAACTGAGTAGATCAATCTTAAGTCAAGTGAACAAAGAATGTTGAGTAGAGTGGTATTTGAACCAGCAACCACTGGAATACCCTACTTGCGCTCTTATCAACTGAGCTACCCGACCCTATGTTGGTGGTGTCCTTAATAGTCAATTATCTTTGTTAGTTTGGCAGTCGGAAGCCATGAAACCACTCAAATATCACCAAGGATGATTTAAGATACACTCAGCATTAACAATGCTGCAACCTGAGAAACAGTGCATGGGGAATCACTCAAAGAGGATGCGGCTTTTTAATCAATATAATCATCAAATATCCACAAGGAAAACTGACTGGATGAATTTTAAGTCATTGAAAAGTGATCAAAGAAAAATTGACTGGAGCAGGATTCAAACCGGCGACCTCCTGAATACCGTACAGGCACTCTTACCTATGTTGGTGGTATTCCTAATTGTCAATTATCTTTGTTTTTTAATTATAAGAGAATGACATTGATTTTATAGGGTACAATCCAAAATAACAGTAAGTGAACAAAAACACAAAACATGTTCAAACAATTCTCAGGTAAGTGACAGCATTTCTATAGGTGACTTGGTATGTAGGTGTACAATGTATAAATAACCATTAGCAATGCTCTCATTGTAACCCAACAGTCTTGGAATAATGGTAAATGCATTGACAGTAGCAACATCAGCAGTAATATGATATCCAGATGCTAGATTGATGTACATGATAATAGATTAATCTGAATGAGTAGGTGGCCAGGTGGTCATAATCTCTCCATGTTTGTCCTGATGTAACCATTCACAGTATGCACTCAACAGGTCTACAACCAAGATCACATAAAATAACACTTCCTTATTAATATATAAAATATAAGAGGATTGTTTGAGGGCAAATGAATGAGAATCAGATAAAGAAACATATAATCTGATCATTACGTACACTGCTGGATGTAATTCATTATGTTATGTGTACTTCAAATGGCCAGGCAACATTTCAGATTGCAATTATTATGTCATGTAATATTTGACTCAAAAGAGTCAAAATTTATTTGCTTGATGGAAAATAAAGAAGTATCAGTAAAGGGAGGTGAAGAAGCAGTAGCAATCTGGCTAGATACCAGGATGGCCCCCTGTTTGATCAAGGATTGGAGAAATGGGAGACTTTGGAGAACCGTTCTTCAAGTCAACAGCGCGCGCACCCACAACAGCGCAGGTGCAAAACAACGGACGCATACTCACAAATGCGTGCGCGTGCGCTGTTTACTTGAAGACCAGTTCTCCAAAGTCTCCCATTGATAAGAGGCAGATCTCTCTCATGTCTTTTTCAATGAAGTCATTTCAGAAGGAAAGTGGGGGGGGGGGGGGGGCTGCAGCCTTGTAATGATTGATTAACTCACATTTCTGGTTTAGTTTCCATTCTCTCAGCAGGGCATCTTTACAGTCAACATCTTTCCCTACTAAGGCTTTGAGCAGACTTTCAGTTCGAGGCTGTAACCTGGTAAGACATGAAATATCAAGTCAATTTATCTCCATAGAATCTCTAGACAAATTGGACAGATATTCAATGTAACATGACTAAGAGAACGACATGTATGGTTGATTGTTCAAAGCATCTCATTGCTATGATAATGGTATTTACATTACTAACGATGTAAATACCATCACAGAAACAAGACAACAAATTATTACTGAACCATTCTATCCGCACAAAGACCAACGTTGTGTTTATACAAGATCCTTATTGCTGTGCCATAATCATCTTTGGACAAATACAGATGTCTTATAAATATTAGTATTATTATGCATGATGTGAAGTAATAACAACATTCCACTTTAAACATGACATTAACACATGCATCATAATACCATAAGAAAGATGATTATCTCCAACCACACATGATACAATTTTTCTGTTCTGATGAACTGGGACACAAGCTCATAAGCTTTTTACTAAAAATGTTTTGCAGAGCAACTAAAGGAATACCATGTAATCTACAAATCAGGCAATTCCAAATAGTGCAGCACCAAGAGTTTGCAACATGTTGGCCAATCACAATTTGAAGAATTTGTCCACCCAATTCGTGACTGGAAAGGTTTGACCAATTCCATGCATTGTGATTGGCCAAGGCATTGCAAACCCTTAGTGGTGCACTATTTGGAATCACCTGTGCATATTGTGGGTTATCTTATCTGCTTGATGAAGACCAAGCTATTGCATTTTGCTTAATACGTGTATGTTGGAATAATCAGTGTTTAGGTTGACCAATTCAACAGAATGTAAACTTCAATGACTGATCATTGTTTGATGACAAGATATACAGACACTAGTCAGTAATATGATACCTATGGAGTCACTGTCCTCATCAATTATACAGCGTACTATACTGACTTACTTGGCCCAGGATTTGATCATTGTACTTGGAGGTGACAGCAGATATGATGTGTACTTCTTCATGTCTGGTATAACCTTCAAAACAACACAAACATGCAAATATCAAACTACAGCAGCATTTCTGCACTTTATAAAGCACAAATATAATGCAATCTGGTTGTCCATTATGTGGCTAAGGAGGCTTGGTCAAGGCATTCATCACTGACCATTAGAAGAATAACTCTGAGGGACATTAATAGTGGAAATATTACAGCCACCATGATATGCAAAGGACACCGTGATCAAGGCTATGTGCACAAGAAATACACGAAACTGCAAGAACAGTACATGAAACATGTTGAGATGGTACATGAAACAGTACTAGATGCTTCATGTTTTCAGTGCATATGTCCAGTCACTTTATTGTCTATGATGATTTTGAGTTTGGTCTTCTCATGGTGAGATAGAAGATACAGTGGAACAACACTGTATCTGTCATTTGCACTAGATCATACAGCTTGCTATAGACAAACCATATGAAGGATTAATACACACAATGAATACTGGCCAATGGAAGTAGTCTGCTCTTCTGATTAGAGGATGCATAATCTGAAGCATCTTACCTTTCCCTCCAGTAGATACCTAGCAAACCACTTGAATCTTTCTAAGCTCTTAGGATACTCAAGATCCACTGCTGGTAGCTGCCATGCATTGCGACCTGATAAGTATGGATGATAATGGATAAGAATTATCAGATCAGTTGATAAAATACTTGTATTCATTCTTATGTAGTTATCTTGTATGAAAGGGTCCAGTAAGCAAATGAAATAAATAACTAATATAAGTAATAAACTGCTGCAAACTGCTCATCAGCCAAAATAATGACCTAAAATTTATCAAATGCTAGAAGTTAGGAGGACCTGATGCGTTTTGATCCTAGCAGGATCTTTATCGAATGCTAGATTTCAATAAAGATCTTGCTAGGATGGAAACACGTCAGGCCCTAATAATAATTGACTGACTGACTGGAAAGTCAGACACGATTAAACGAAGAGTACAGATGTATGTATGACATCAAAAAAAGTGTACCACAGCAAGAGATGTTCAGATAAATCAAAGAATATTGCTTGATTGCTTCAACCATTTTCCTCAATATGGAGAGCCAGTAAATGACAGCAATCATAACTGCTCTACCAGTCAGTCATATATGCTGCATCAGATCATCAGATGAATACCATTGATCTTTTTCAATCAATAATTTGTTTTGGTTGCCTATCATATTACTGTTCTCAACCATCAGTTGGTATAGTTTCTGTTTATTTATATGTCGTTGATATATACATACATACCAAATGTGCTAGTCATGTGACAGTGGACAGTTCCTGATGTTTGATGGTAGGATGGAGTAGGTTGATCTAGAGGTTTAGAGAAGGTACATAGCTGAGGCACAACAACAGGCAACCATTCTGGATCTATGGCTGTAACACCTACATAGGAATATAATGATGGTATCATAAATACTGACAGGTACATTACCTGTAGCATGCCAATAGAACCTTAGGTCATGTCCCAATTCTCTGGCTGCGACCTAAATAACACACAAGTCTATGGAAATGACTGCAGTCACTGGCTAGTGGCTGCCATAGGTACATGCGTAATTTGCAGCCGCAGCCAGAGAATTGGGACACGGCCTTAGGCTTACATATAGCACTGCAAGTTAAGCATTATATAACACTGTAATACAGTAAAACTGTAGCTGTCGTTGAGTTCACAGTGAAAGGTTACAGCGCCCTCAATCGACAACATTGGTTGACCTTTTGTATAACCTTTGACCTTTCGTAAAAACTTGACACAATTCTTGTTATGCTTGCAGAAGTTAATACCTAAAATTATCTGGGAACATCCGTTCCATATCGCCCCTTTTTGATAATTTATAATGAGGCATGGAGGTATGGATGATTTGTTATTTCTCTTGATTATTTGTTTGTGATAATATTAACGATTTTGTGTAATATTATAGCTTTGTAATTCTCCGATAATTTCCGCCCATTGCTTGTATGTTTATGGGGTTTTGTGTGCTATTATATACGTTGAACTGTGAAGGGAACTTGAGCGATATAGATTATTTCCTTCCTGCGATCGATTTGACAACAATTATAGCGTATTAAATTGTTTCTTAAGGATTATGTATTAGGACGTACACATACAGGTTTAGTCCAGTCAAGCTTGGATTTGTTTACTTTCTGTTTATTTGATCGGGGTACATGCTCATGTTTATTATTCGTTTAGAAACTTAAACTTAGTGTACCAAGACTTATTATTGTTCGCCTTGTTTACTCTCTTTTATAGTTTTCACGGAGTGATACGTAGATATACATGTAGTGAGAATCACGATACATAAAGGTGCCATTTGCGACACTCCAGTGAAAGCATCTGTCTTCTAGTGCGATTATTTTCTTCGATCTGTAGGCGTAGCAACAGTGAAAACTCCTGGCTACCGTACCCTACATCGATACTCCAACCCCCCTGCTGATTGAGTGATTACAGTTACAACTTACAAGATGACGGATGAGGCAGGGATGAGAGAGGTGAAACTCACCGAGAAGGGAGCTGAATTACAAGCCAACCTGAAGCGAAAGGAATTCAGAAGTAGCATGGCATTATGGCGCAGAGCAGCGAACAAGTTGAGGCTTGTACTCTGTGAGGATGCCGAACTTTCTGAAATAAAGCTCCAGAGAGATTCATCGCAGTCAGCCATGGATAAGGTCATTGACAACCAAGATACCCTTGCCAGGTTCCTTTGTGAAGTTAACTTGGAAGACGACAGCGCAGAATTATTAGAAGACGCTGAGATTGATCATGCTGACTTGATGAGGCAGACTTGTCAACAGTTACTTGCGTCGAGCAAGGAAGGATCACGCACCTCTGTTTCCATGAAATCTAAATCTTCCAGATCATCTATGTCAAAGAAGATGAGTGAATGTCAGGAGTGGGTGAACAAAACACATGATCCCCCCGATGACCATGAGACATCGAAAGCCGACGATGACCAGTCTGAACAGACAGACGAGGATGAGAGCTTGTGCAATCACTTACCCAAGCCTACGTGTGGAGGAGAGGACCCCCCGAAACTGAGCACCGTAAACGACCGACCGGTGACAACGAATCAACAAACCATGTCACCTGTCGGAGATGTGATGGGTGCCCAGACTTTGTACCTGATAGAACAGCTACAGATGAATAGGCTACCCCCTCCAGAACCCATAACTTTTTCGGGAGATCCGTTGCAGTACACTACTTGGAAGCAGGGCTACGACATCCTCATCGAACGACGTGGCACTCGCATCCCTCCACCTGAACGCTTCTTCTACTTGAAGAAGTACCTGAAGGGCGAAGCTCTTGATCTGGTACAAGGCTTCTCTCTCGGCAACGACGAAGCTTCCTACTACGAGGCTAAGAGAGCCCTTGATGAGCGATATGGCAACTCGTTCATTATCTCCAACGCATTCAGGGACAAGTTGGACTCGTGGCCGAGCATAGGCCCCAAGGATGCTCAAGGTCTGAGACGACTGTCAGACTTCCTCCGTCAATGCCAGACCACGATGGAAAGGAATGACAACCTGAACCATTTGAACGACGAGAGGGAGAACAGGAAACTACTGTCCAAACTTCCTGATTGGCTGATCGTGAAGTGGGGACGCATCGTAGCTGACTGGAAGGAGATGCACATGAGCCACCCTCCTTTCAGAAGATTCGTGTGCTTCATAGGAAGAGAGGCAGACATCGCTTGCGACCCAGTCACCTCCTTGAGCAGTCTGAGGGGAGAACGGCGTGAACAGAAAAGATCAACCACTGGTGCAAGATCATTGGCCACCGGTGTGTCAACCTCTCGAGGGAATCCTCGCTCCAATGACCCCAACACCCGCCAGTGCGTACTATGCAAGGAGTCACACAACCTCGAAAACTGCAAGACATTTGCATCGAAATCCCTCCCTGATCGAAAGGCCTTCATGATGGAGAGAGGCTTGTGCTTTGGATGTTTACGACCAGGGCACAGGTCAAGAGACTGTAAGAAGAGACATACATGTGCGATCTGCCAGAAGAGACACCCTACTCTTCTTCATGGAGACCCTGGCAGAAACCAGAATGAACAACAGACGACACCTTCAGGAAACCAAGGAGGAGAACGCCCATCTGTGAATGCCAACACGACTGTTTGCCATCTCAGTGCGAACAGAGGTGCCACGAGGAGCACTATGATTGTTCCAGTATGGCTGTCTCACAAGTCTGGACCTGAAGAGAGAATGGTTTACGCCCTACTGGACACTCAGTCAGACACTACGTTCATTCTCGAGTCAACCAAACAAGCGATGGGACTTAGGGGAGTCAAGGTCAACCTCCTTTTGTCTACAATGACGAGCCAGAACGAGAAAGTTCCGAGTGAGAAGATGGAAGGACTTGTTGTCCGCGCCCACAATAGTGACCGGAAGATAGTACTCCCGGCGACTTACTCAAGAAACATCATGCCAGCCAACAGAAGCCACATTCCCAATCCTAAGATGATCGCCACACACGCACACCTTGCGAGACTACGGGGTGACTTACTCCCGGTCCAACCTTGCGAAATTGGGCTCCTCATCGGATATGACTGTCCAAAGGCCTTAGCTCCACGAGAAGTAATCCCGCCAGTTGGTGATGGGCCGTACGGACTGAAGACAGACTTGGGATGGAGCATCGTTGGCGTGATGAATTTCGATGGAGACAAGCACAACACCGATGACAGGATTGGTGTTAGTCACCGAGTGACAACCTGCGAGCTTGCTTCCAACCTCCTGTATCCTGATGAGACAACAAGAAACTACGTGATGTTTACTCAAAGCATCGCCACGAAGGAAGAAATCAGTCCTACACGAGTAACTCGTTTACTTGAGGCAGACTTCTCAGAAACGACGGATGAAGGTTCAGCGTTTTCACAAGATGACGTCCAGTTTCTGAGAATCATGCAGAACGCTATCCATGTAACCCCAGATGGCCACTACGAGATGCCCCTGCCATTCAAGGGGAGAGAGCCGAAGTTGCCCAACAATAAACTCTTGGCGCATAGAAGACTGGAACAACTTCAACGAAAACTCCAACGCAGTCAAGAGTACAAGGAGAGTTATTCAAAGCAGATGGAAGCTCTCGTCGCCAATGGATACGCGGAACCAGTTTCGTCCTCCGCCAGTATCAATGATGGTCCCGCCTGGTACATTCCGCATCATGGAGTCCAACAACCCAACAAGCTAAGAGTAGTCTTCGACTGCAGTGCACAACACAAGGGTGAGTCTTTGAACTCTCACCTACTCACCGGTCCAGACTTGACGAATAGACTGGTTGGCGTTCTCTGTAGATTCAGGCAGGAGAACGTCGCCTTCATGTGCGACATCAAAGAGATGTTTCATCAATTTCGGGTGAGCGCTGAGCACCGTGACTACTTGAGGTTTCTGTGGTGGCCCCATGGAAACTTCGACCAACAGCCCAGTGAATTCCGCATGAAAGTGCACTTGTTTGGTGCGGCGTCGTCCCCCGGATGTTCTAACTTCGCCCTCAAACAACTAGCCAAGGATCATGCAGCAGAGTTTGGCAGTGATGTAACAAACTTTGTTCTCCGTGACTTCTATGTGGACGATGGGTTGAAGTCCGTCGCCTCCCCAGCAGAAGCCATCAGTATGATCAATGGGACCAGACAACTCTTTCAGAAAGGAGGTCTTCTGCTCCACAAATTTGTCTCCAATTCGAGAGATGTGTTAGACGCTGTGCCACCCGATGCCAGGGCAAAGGGTATCAGAGAGATCAACCTCCTTCATGATGACCTCCCCATGGAAAGAGCATTGGGAGTACAATGGTGCATCGAGTCTGACTCATTCAACTTCCGGATCACACTCAAAGATAAACCTCTCTCCAGAAGAGGGATCCTATCCACCGTCATGTCAGTCTACGACCCACTCGGCTTGCTGGCACCTGTCATGTTGCCGGGCAAGGTAATACTCCAAGAACTGTGTAGAGAGTCAGTCGGATGGGACGACCCACTGCCGGAGTCACTGGAGATGAGATGGGAAAAGTGGAGAAGCGACTTGCTGAATCTTGAATCGGTTTCCATCAAGAGATGCTACAAACCAGCAGACTTCGGCGAGATTCAGACAGCCCAACTCCATCACTTCTCAGACGCGAGTTCCTATGGTTACGGCCAGTGCACCTACTTGAGAATGATGAACGCTGACGCTCAAGTACATTGTGCCTTGGTCATGGGAAAATCCAGGGTGGCACCATTGAAGCCAGTAACTATACCCCGTCTTGAACTGACTGCTGCGGTCACCTCCGTCAGAGTAAGCTCACTCCTACGGAAGGAACTCAATCTCGACTGTGAGGAATTCTTCTGGACGGACAGTAGTGTCGTGCTTGGGTACGTCAACAACGATGTCAAACGTTTTCATGTCTTCGTGGCAAATCGAGTCAGAGAGATTACTGACAACTCAACTCGTGCACAGTGGCACTACATCAACACGGAGCAAAACCCTGCTGACGCTGCATCTCGGGGTTTGACGGTGAGTCAACTCAACAGAGCACATGGATGGCTTTCCGGGCCAGACGTACTTTGGCGAACCGAAGTTCCAGAACACCAAGACCAGATGGAATTCTGCGTGCAACCAGATGACCCAGAGGTCAAGTCCAAAGTGCATGCAGCTCAGGCCAAACCTAGCGGTTTTGAGCTTGATCGACTCGATCGCTTTTCTTCTTGGCACCGTGCAAAACGAGCAATCGCTAATTGCCAACGCTACATCTGTCGCTTAAAGGAGAGGGTCACCAACAGAGGTTCGACATCACCACAGACCCCTATGGAGAAGGTTTCAGCCCACGACTTACATCTTGCCGAAATCAAGATACTGAGATGGTTGCAGGAGGAACGGTTTGCTGATGAACTCTCCATTCTCAAGGCGTCAGAGGGTGGTGACGAGAGGCAAGCAAAGCGTCGACTGAAGAGGCACAATTGTCTCCAACGTTTGGATCCATTCATCGCTGACGATGGATTGCTGAGGGTCGGAGGTCGTATCAAGAGATCAGATGAATCTTTTGAGAGAAAACATCCAGCCATTCTGCCCCAGAAACATCACATCACCGAGTTAGTGATCGATCACTATCACCAGCAGGTGGCCCACCAAGGGAGAGGCATGACCCTCAACCTACTCAGAGGCAGTGGATTTTGGGTTACCAAAGGCAGTACAGCAGTTTCCAGAGCCATCCGGAATTGCGTCATTTGCCGCAGACTCCGTAGTTCAACTCAGTCACAGAAGATGGCTGATCTACCCATCGACAGAGTAACGCCTGCGCCACCTTTCACGTACTGTGGCATGGACTGTTTTGGACCGTTCATAATCAAGGAGGGTAGAAAGGAGCTGAAGCGATATGGCCTTATCTTCACCTGTATGGCATCCAGGGCCGTCCACATTGAGACTCTGAACTCAATCAGTACTGACTCCTTCTTGAATGCTCTCCGAAGATTTACGGCACTGCGAGGTCCTGTACGCCAGCTTAGGTCGGACAGAGGCACGAACTTCATAGGCGCGAGAACCGAGCTCGAGAAGACCGATCACCAGAAGGTAAAGGAAGTGCTGCTGAAGGAAGGTTGCGACTATGTGCAGTTCAACTTCAACACTCCATCTGCGAGTCACATGGGTGGAGTCTGGGAGAGACTCATTCGGTCCACCCGTAGCATCCTACAAACCTTGATGCACCAGTCCGGCACACAGCTTGACGACGAGTCATTACGCACATTCCTATGCGAGGTGACGGCCATCATCAATAGCAGACCGCTTACCATCGACCCCCTAAGCGACCCGACTGATCCAGAACCCCTGACTCCCAATCACTTGGTGACGATGAAGTCGAGAGTTCTCCTTCCGCCTCCAGGAAACTTCCAGCGAGAGGATCTGTATTTGACCAAGCGATGGAGGAGAGTGCAACATCTCACCAACGAATTCTGGTCCCGCTGGAGGAGCGAATTTCTGCAAAGCCTGCAAGCTCGTCAGAAATGGACACATCCGCAGAGAGAATCTTGCGTCGGAGATGTAGTCGTCTTGAAGGATGAGGATACTCCGCGGAATCATTGGTCACTAGCCAGAGTCGTAGAGGTTTACCCATCTGAGGACAAACACATTCGCAAGGTGAAACTGCAGATGGGTGATGCGCGCATCGACAGCCGAGGAAGACGAACTGGACCTCCCAAGTTTCTCGAGCGGCCGATTCACAAACTTGTTCTTCTTCTTCCAACCAGTCCTTAAAGAGTACAGGTATGTCACTCAGAGAGCCGAGAAATTCCCCACCGAAGAGCCATAATTCAGACTCTAGTCGCTGTAATTGACAGTTTAAGTGAACTGATGATCTTTGTAGATATGATCATTCTGTTTTCAGAAGTTTACCAAATTCCTGTGGGATTTTTTTTGAAGAAATCTTAATTTGATTCAAACCATGTTTTTTTTTTGGGCACTTTTCTTAAATTAGACCACGAGAAAGTTGGTTTGCTTTTCTGTGACATTTTAAATTGAAAGTTTATAATGAGCCAATTGGAAAAGGTTAATTTCAGGTTTATAATTGACGCCATGTTGGATGATTTCATTTATCTTTAATTTAACATTGTACTTTGCATTGTGTGACCTTTATTAAGACTTGACTCCTTTCAGACAATCCTTTACGAGAAGAGAAATGAGTGTTTTGATGACTTCATGTAAATTGATGCTGTTTGAGGTAAATTAGTTAAGCTAATTTAGGGGAGCCATGTAGCTGTCGTTGAGTTCACAGTGAAAGGTTACAGCGCCCTCAATCGACAACATTGGTTGACCTTTTGTATAACCTTTGACCTTTCGTAAAAACTTGACACAATTCTTGTTATGCTTGCAGAAGTTAATACCTAAAATTATCTGGGAACATCCGTTCCATATCGCCCCTTTTTGATAATTTATAATGAGGCATGGAGGTATGGATGATTTGTTATTTCTCTTGATTATTTGTTTGTGATAATATTAACGATTTTGTGTAATATTATAGCTTTGTAATTCTCCGATAATTTCCGCCCATTGCTTGTATGTTTATGGGGTTTTGTGTGCTATTATATACGTTGAACTGTGAAGGGAACTTGAGCGATATAGATTATTTCCTTCCTGCGATCGATTTGACAACAATTATAGCGTATTAAATTGTTTCTTAAGGATTATGTATTAGGACGTACACATACAGGTTTAGTCCAGTCAAGCTTGGATTTGTTTACTTTCTGTTTATTTGATCGGGGTACATGCTCATGTTTATTATTCGTTTAGAAACTTAAACTTAGTGTACCAAGACTTATTATTGTTCGCCTTGTTTACTCTCTTTTATAGTTTTCACGGAGTGATACGGAGATATACATGTAGTGAGAATCACGATACATAAAGGTGCCATTTGCGACACTCCAGTGAAAGCATCTGTCTTCTAGTGCGATTATTTTCTTCGATCTGTAGGCGTAGCAACAAAAACCTTGTGTACAGAGATACTAACATTAGGTGGTACTTGACAATGGTAAGATTTTAACTTTGTCTTGAAAAAAAAAAACATTGGATGGATTGATTCACTTCAGAACTGCCTTCGGATGCAGAATATTAGACTAATCATAAATTTAAATTCATTCACAAAAATGAGCAGATGGCTATGCCATTCATGACAAATTCAGACATTTCATTCAGAGCTGCAGTGTCTTCTACAAATCAGCATACAATAAAAGAATGAAGTAATTCAAACCTCTCATATAAGGCCTTGTTGTTTCTATGATCTCCTGGTACACAACAAACTCTGGTTGTTTCTTGACCAAGACTGAGTCAGGATGAATGTAAACAGCGCCCTCTATGCCCATACTTTGATAGGCTCCTTTCTCTTTCTGCTCCTCTGTCTGTGGCATTTTCCTGTTCACAAAACAAAAAGGATTTCCCTTTCATTCTTAAAAGGGAATTGATTCTTCATCAATACACAGTAGAGAAATGACAGTACCCAATACTGCTATTCAGTTTTTTTTGCGATTTATGTAATTGGCCATGCGGTGTATCAGGGGTACATGAGATCACTCTCATCTCCAGTGTCATGGTTTCTAACAGTAATGATATGCCATGTACGCACAAACTGCAGAATGCCAGCGGGAAATTGCTTACGTGCGCATTACGGAGATCGCTATTACTCACAGACATCGTACAAACTACATGGTTTTATACGTTGGAGTTGGAAATCGTAGAAAACGAAGTCCAGATCGTATTATCGTAAACGGAGTATCCAAATCGTAAAAATTACGCCCAAATCGTAAAGATTGGCATCTCTGCAGCAGGGAGCTTCATCTTCGGCATGGTCAGACCACAAAGGGTAGCGGCTTCCCTCCATCGGTGGTGCAGGCCAGCATCACGGTAAAACGATCCTACTCGTACCCCGTTATTGTCACACTAACGCTCTTCACATCACGCTGTGCAGTTGTAGCATTGTAGGAATGTCAAACGTTAGCGGTGTCTGGTCCGCATTGCCAATGCGTGAAAGGGGGTACCCATGCTCATGCCGCAGTTTGATGACATACCATTGGATATTGATAGTCTTGTCCTCCAGGTGGCGTGACTGACAGCCATGGCATGCAGTGCATCGCATTACGGCGATCACTGCGTGCCACAAGCACTGTACAGTACCATGGCATGCTTTGCGTGTGTGGTGCGCATCGAGGTATGCCACACATGCTACAAAACCTGCTACGTGATTGTAATCAATCGTGACAGTTAATCAATTGAGAGTGTGAACAATCAACTACAAGGTGATCTTGTTGTGATGAGTTTTAAAAGTTGACACTGTTTGAAATAAATATACGATATTTACTTACCGTGCTATATGATGGGGCATGCCAGATAAAACAATCTGTCTTAAGAGTTTCACCTGCAATAAAAACACAAAATATCAAGTCAAATCAAGCACATAATACAGTCACATGACCTATGCATGACATATATCTGAATGTTAGTTGACTTACCTGAGTATCAGTGGGTGGTGTCATCCTAGGATCCATTACTGCCTCATAATCACAACACATAATACATGATAGTCACATGACCTATACATGACATATATCTGAATGTTAGTTGACTTACCTGAGTATTAGTAGGTGGTGTCATCCTAGGATCCATTACTGCCTCATAATCATTCTGCACCGAGTTTACTGTAACCATATCAAATAATAAAGTAGTCAATGCTTATAGGTACATGTATAGTAAATCATTAAATGTCTTATTTCTTTAACTCTTATCATCTGCTTTTCAAAATCAAGGAGCTAACCTGTGAACATTTCATCATAATCAAATAACTGCAGGTTGCTGGTTCGATTCCTGCTCCAGTAAATTTTTCTTTGTTCACTTTTCAATAAAATTTCATCATTATCAAATCACTGACTTTGGGTTGTATTTTTGTTTGCAGTTTTTGTACATTCCTTCATAACATTGTTTCATTTGGACAGCTGCAAATAAAATCAGCTCACAGTTCTCTTAAATAGAACAGAATTTCAGAAAAAAACATTTCATACAAATAGTGGATTTTATATGAACTCTTGCATAATTAAGTTTTTGATCTATATAAGTCCTCAATCCTTCCAGCAAGAACTGAATTGTAACTTTGAGGAAAAGCTTTAATCATGAATTCGAGATTATCTTGAAAGTATTGTTATGTATAAAATGAAGCGACTTCTAATTTTCAGACCATGTGTAATGTTCACACATCCTATGCTATAATGTTGCTAGGTATTATTATAGATACAGTAGTAGAATTGCACTCAAGGAACACAGTGACAGATATATCAAGAATGTATAGTTTACCAGCATTGGTCAGTTGTCTTCGTAATCTTCTGATCTCTACCATAGCCTTGTAACGGAGACTATGAGCAGCACAGAATGCTGGTGTACATCCAGTATATTCAGTTGCTCCTACTGCACCCAATAAGACCATCAAATCACCAAGTAGAAGTGAATTACCCTGAAGAAACAAACATTACAACGTGTCATGCATTTTCCTTTTACGTAAAGACAAATATAACATCATCTCGATAATATCAAATATCATGAGATTTTTTCCATTATATTTCGATATATGCAAAGAAAATGTATATCAAACAAACTTAAACATAGGTTCAAAAATAGGAAATTAAAACACACAATATCATGCCTGCATTATGTACATTATCTTTGACAATCAACTGATTGCAATATGTAGGTACACTGTGTATGTCAATGCAATCTTATATGAACACCCGACCACAGTATCATTTCAATTTCAGGTCATTTTTTGGCTGATGAGCAGTTTGCAGCAGTTTATTACTTGTATTAATTTCAAGTTCATTATACTTTTAGTGACTTCATATACTTTATTAGACTACAAACTATTTGCTCTTAAAAAATTATACCAAAAAGATAATTTTAATAAGTTACCATAACCCACAATATATTTAGCCCTTATGATATGATACTCTGTACATACTACATGATTCTGAAGCATTGAAACACTAACCTGTCCAGCCCATAGACGCTTGTTATGTGCAACTCTAGATCTGTGTTTCCTCTGCTCTTCCTTTACCTATAACAATGAGATATAAAAATACTTCCCATTCAAAGCTTGTAAACCTCAATATCATACAATTGGTTTATTAACAAATATTCAAAGCTTAAAATAAGGTAGGTTTGCGGTGACACCATGTAATCTCTTCTGTAACCGTGTGTGGTTCTGAGAAGAACCAGTGGTATTATTTCTCCTGAACGTCGAGTTAGTACCAACGGTTCTTCTCAGAACCACACACTCTTACAGAAGAGATTACATGATGTCACCACAAACCTACCTTTTTTGACTGCTTCCACCATGCATAGCTTCAAGTCTTATTTATGTAAAATCTGTTTATAGTCAACTGCATAATGACAATGGGAGACTTTGGAGAACCTATCTTCAAGTTAACAGCGCACACGCACGCGATTGTGAGCATTTGTTAAAGTGTGATGTGCAGCACTACATGAACATGCAAATACTTGACTGATGTGCTGGCCTACCTCTCGGTGTTTCATCATTTAATTATAATACATGCACCACCCTGCATTTCTGAAAGCAGTTTCTCAATGTAAAATGTCCATTTTCGATACATAAATATGCCTAATTAATGTTCCTATAGGATTGTGCAATATCAATATTGTCTACATTACCAGCATCCTCCAGTAACCACATGAGGGGTCATAAGCAAAGATTATATAGCGCTATGCGCTAAATGGAGAGCTGACCATTGGGCGCGTGTTTGCCAATTTGTATGGAGGTCGTGATCTGCCATTCTGGTGTGCAAATAGCGAGTAGTTTGTACACGGGACATATGGGGGCTGGAAGTTTTATCAAAGAAAAGAGGAGTGTTAGGCAAAATGTTGGTTTATTGTCAATAGAAATATTTGACATATTTATGTGAAGCCACTGAATATGAAAACGGGGATTTTTTGTGAACTTTATGAACCTAATTTTGCAAGTACTGCATACATCACTGACATTATGTGATCGAAACTCAGTACACCGAGAGCCTGCCCTCACACCACAATGGCGCCCATGGTGATTACGCGTTTCAGTGGAGAGTTCTCCATCTTGCGCATAGCGCTATATAATCTTTGGTCATAAGGGCAAACTGTAAATGCTGTGCAAGAGAATTGTCCATCAACTTTCAGTGGTAGCATAGTACCATTGACTATAAATCAGCCTTTTAAAGCATTTCAATGACTACCGTATATTCAAATCTTGAGGAGTGACACCTAGAAGTAAACACGACAATCTGCCACGCTCATGGCGCAATGGTGAACTCATAACAATACTGTATAAGCAGTAGAAATAGTGGTTGAAACAATGTATTCTACAAAAGCTGCAAATAAACCAAGTTATCATCATACCTCATCTGATGAATCACGCTGCACATCTCCTACTTCAAATATCTCCTGAAATAACAAGAAATGACATTAGGGATATAATAGCATGCATATAGGTTATCGAAACACAAGATGCTCTTTACATCTTAAAGATAATATCACATTTTAGTTTTGTCAAAGAAATGCAGATTCATGGGCAAAAATATCAAGACAGATACAGTAACAGTCATCTGTGAAATTCCAAGTCCCATACAGTGCCCACTTTTTGAGAAAACAGTGAAAATCTCTCACTGTACTTTAAAATCTTTTTACAGGATTATTGATCTTCTGAAGATCAAAATTGTTTTTGGTCATTGGTTTTACTCTTTTCTGGATAAATACAGCATTTCAGGCAGAAACATGTTAACGGTACGTTTCTACCATCACCATCTTTATACCCTGAAAGTCTGTATAAAATCTGTGGAGATTCTGTTCCGATATGCTACCAAAACATCAATTAATAGTAAAGTACATTCTTGTATTATTCCCTAAGATCAAAAAGGATGGCTTACATTTAAATGGCAATGTAAACTGATGTGTGTTGTTCTCTTTGGTTTGTTGTGCATGACCATAAGCACTTATTTGAATCAAAACCCTGAGAAGTCAGTGTGCTGCATCTTACTGCAGTTTCAGCAGAGTTGTAATGACTGAGTCACACAAAAACACTCTGAGTTTCAGAGACTGAATTACTCAAGACTCTCTATTAGAAACCACTCACCCTAATAGTCAATGCAGACACTAGTGCAATAATGTAGGGCAAACATCCTTCCTGTTGACCAATTGTTATCATTCTAGCATAGCACGGAGATACAGGAAAACATGCCATACTTTTACCAATGGCGGTAATTCTTGTCCCAAAGGATTCTGGGAAATAAAGATACAGTAGATATTACACGAGATAATTAAACAAGTATGTGTAAGTTTTTGCTTTAGTATAAATGAAATCAATACCGTGATTGAACCTTTACGGTCAAGACCTTCATGGGTGTGTATATCACAGACCGTGATTTATAGAGCAACCTGTATACATGGTATACTTCTCTGTAAACACTAATTATTCATCATTATGCAGATGAGATTGTGCGTATTTGTAAGAATCATTCGTACTTTCGCACTTCTATTTCGTTTGCACTTCTCGTAAGGTCTCAACGTTTCGACTAGCATGCTATAGTCCTCATCAGGAGACTATTTTGTAGTTAGCGTTGCCACTACATGCTCGATCCACCAATAGAGGGATCTGATCAGGCAATTTTGCAAAAGGGTGGATCAAATCCCCCAATTGGTGGATCTAGAAGGAACGGGATCCTAGTCACCACCCAGGGTTCCTACCTTGCCAAGCCCGCAGGAACGGGGGGTGCTGAGGGGGCTGCAGCACCCCCAACTTTTACGATGGGTGTGCTGAAATATGCTACACCACCCCCTATTTTTAACAGACATAATTCACACCGCCACGTTTACATTTTTTACTGTACAGTAAATAATTACTACAGAAATAATCTGGAAACAATGATAATCACTTTATTTTCGATTCTAACCTTCGAAACTGTCAAATTTGCGACGCGAGGCAACTCGAATTGACATACATTAAACGGATGTGCTAAACTGAGCAGCGTGTCGACCGGCCCTGCAATGTACACTTGCACTGCAAGATACCTACTTTTGCTGCATACGATCTGCACTGCAAGAGTCCTACTTTTGCTGCATATGGTCACAAATCTGGTTACGTTTACGCGAAATTTCGACGAAATTCTTCCGAAAATTCGGCATTTTGAATGAGCTTGCTTTATTCAAACTGCATTTTCGATGATTTATCGTACTTTCACATGAAATAAGAAGTCATTTTTGGAAATTATGAGGAACAAATGCCTACAAAAAGTTGAGTTTGCGATTGCAACTGTTGACACTTATCTTGCCACAACGGGATTTTACCTTACCGCGATGTGCTGTCTGACGGCCGTGGGGCTTATGCTTCGTGTGGCCGGTCAACATTCCGTGCGGGTACGCTACCTACATTACATTGTGTGCCGCGTTGCACGGAAACATGGTTGATTATGCAAGGATGTTTTAATTGTTCATCAGTTATGGATCACTTACGCTTCTAAGTTAAGATTTCCTTTTATTATTTTTCACCTGTCAACTAACTTTTGTGATGAATGATAATTTTCTGTATTTGATTTTTCTGTGAAATTTAGGCATATTAAAACCAGTCTTAAAAATTTTGTTTTCAGTTTTTGGCTGAGGCAAAATTTTAGTTTAAACTGATTTTCTAAGTTATTATTCAAATCTGTGACCCTGTCTTGACTTCATCAATAATTGGAAGCTAATAACATTTTGGAATAATTAGTGATCGTTTGTTATAGGCCTACCTTTTCAACCCCAAAACACTTACCCTTAAAACCTTTTTCCCGACAAGATCAATAGTTTTCAAGTTTTTCATAGGGTTTGAACCACTGGTCTCCTTTTTGTTTGAATAGTAATTGTGCACTAAATAAAATGAAATCCTTTTACATACTGTTTACAACTTTTGATCAAAAAGTCTGACGAAAGTGGCAAAAAAATCGTCTTAGAACGCACCACGGACAGTGGCGTAGCCAGGATTTTTTAATAGGGGGCCAACATGTAAACGATCGAGGATCGACTCATTATTCATTTATCCACTTGTCTACCACTAGGCCTACTGAATACGCGCGCCATTATTGAGGCACGTTGGTGTTGTCTTGAGGGGGCGGGGGGGCGGTGTAGGAGGAGGAGCCCTTAGACTTTTTTTTAAATAAAAAAAAAAGAAGATTTTTTTTTTCTTTTTAGGGGATGAATAGGGGGGCCCTGGTCCCCCCTGACCCCCCCCCCCCCCCCCCGTCTATGCCAGTGACCACGAAGCATCTAGAACTCTAAATTTTCTAGGGGCCCTTAAGCGGGCTCCGTACCCCACGCCGTAATTAAGAGCTTTGCGCTCCTCGCTCGCATTATTCCTCAACCACAGTCTCACAAAACTTTATTTTTAAAGTTGAAGAACACTGGTAAATGTCTCGAAAAAGCCAGAGATTGCACCACAACAAAATATTAAGACTGTCTTTTTAGCTATATGGGCGATTAAGCATACCCCACGCCAAATTGGCTTCGTGCACAAAGATTATGCTACAAATCTCAGCACCCCCTGCCAAAAATGTGTTCCCGCGGGCCTGTACCTTGCGGTTCCCAACATGTATAAACCATTGACATGATTGACTTTGTACATTTATCTCAATCTAAAGCAAGAATCTTACCTTCTTTACTAGATGTCCTGAAGCCAGATACTTTAGCAGGTGATTCCAATGCACCCAGGGTTATAAGGAGTCTCTCAGCAGCCTATAAACCAATTATCACATACAATTGTTAGACTACGCAACCAATCTGGGCATCAGCCAACTTCCATGTAACCAGCAGAGAGTTACATTTCATTGGACAATTTCAATGTCTTAAAAAAAATTGTGTTTATGAGTTATACTGCAAAGATAAATCAATGACTGTCTATGGTGGATCAGATGTTGCTTGAGTTTGGACATTATTCTTAATAACCCGCAAAAGCATTTATACCAGCTTTGCTATGCAACAAAACTATAAAATGTTTGTTACACATTTGTTTTACAAAGTTTGATTAATTCATGGTTTTTTTTCTAGTCAGGTTTTTTTTCTAGGGTTTCACAACACCTTGTTTCCAACTTAATTTTTTACCAATAAGCTTTGCTGAAGAAGTTTACATGTATCTTTATCTATTAATGGAATTTAACCAAACTACTTATGAGAGAAAAAGACAAATAGCTCAGTTGGTAAGAGCGCCTGTACGGTATTCCCGAGGTTGCTGATTCAAATCCCACTCCAGTTAATTTTTCTTTGTTCACTTTTCAATGACTTAGAATAAATCCAGTCAGTTTCCCTTGTGGTATTTTGATGACTGAATAAAAAAATAGTAAAAAAATCTATAAATATCCCCAGAGAGAGGATGACTCTCAGCCCGTCATGTGTTCACATCCATGCACATACATGTACACATATTAAAAACTTTGTCGCATCTGCCCGTCACTGAAATCGTTGCGGCATTTCATACAGGAACTACCATATGCGTATTGCACCCCGGGCTAAACATGTCGCTATTGTTCGAGTTTGGAGTAACATTTCTTACCATCTCGGTGTGGAGTTTAATCTACATAAGTTCCTCTATACAGTAAACTAAAATTCAACAACAGTTTTATCCCAAAACACATTGTAAATTCGGTGGGAAAAAGGTCTTAAAACTGTGGGTTTTGTCTAGTTTTCGCTCTTCGCGTATGAATCACACGCAAAATGAACGAGTTTTTGGTGGAGTACGTTCGCTAAATTCAACAGCGCAAATAAACAAGAGGCCCTTCTAATCCATCTCGGTCGGACTTTTATTCAGTATAAAATTCTGCAGATGTTCATGTAAAAGTCTTTTTGATTGGTCTAGAGGAAGGTCTTGTAAATTTCCAACCAATTGAAAAACGCGTTTCTTTTCAGAATGTTCTCTGGCCTGGTGCGGTCAGTGACTCGTGTGTGCACGTGTACGTGTATACAATATACATTGCTACACGTCACCTCACATTTCTTCCGTTGCTTTCGTCAAATTTTCTTCAATAAAATCACCACTTCACCTTTTATATTCGATAAGTATTAGTACAGATACATTCAGTCGACATTTTATTGTGTTTTGGATGTTGTAAAATATTTCTGGATGTGAGAAAAGCAAGGACTTCTGAATCAACCTTTTTGACTTCTTGTCAAGCTCGAACGTAGGCCCACGCATGCTGCATGTGCAGTGGGTGGACGCGACCAAACGGAGGGGTGTTCTCTTAATAATGCGCAACAGAAAGCTCGGAGAGTGCGATAGATAACTGCTTTTCATCTGATCAGACATTCTGTTAGATGCTGATTGATGTTTTGAATTAGATTTTTTTCAACTGTTTTCAAATGTTAAATTGCATTGCCATAATTTTCGAAAGCAGGGGTGCTTTTCAACTGTTAAAAAGTAACATCAACTCTTTTGAAATGTTAAAGTGTACAATATGCATTAACATTACTGAGTAACTTGTTTTTAATCTATTGGTTTCTTATTGTTACAAATAGAGCAATGTACCTGTGTTCCCTGTTCGTGTGGTAACCTTGTGACATGCCTTCTATTGTGACGAAGAAATAAGAATCAGTATGTCTTTTGTGTTTCCAATATACAAAGTAGAGATTTCCTTTTGTGCGAAGCTTTTTCGGAGCTTCCCACCCCTACTTGGACACAATGGTATAACCCACGAGATCGATGCTATGCACAGTGCAGGGCACACAGTGCATGTGTGTGACATTGTTTTCTGCTCATTTAGACCTGGAAGTTTTTAATATGTGCATGAGTTTGCATCATTTTTCCTCAAACCTTCTCCATAGTGTCATGTATATCACTGTGATGCTATGGAAATGCACTATAGAAATTGAACAGAAGACAGCAAATGAAGTAAATGGTCTCAACTGATCCAAGTAAATATTGTCAAAGGTGAATGAATTGACCTTGACTTGTAGAGGATTCATAGCTTGTTATAATATGTTGTTATTACCTTCAATGCATCTGGATCTGGTGGCGTGGGGAATGGAAAGTTGACAACCTTATCAATACCCATGTCCTGAATCAAAACAAAACATTATAGTGGTTTACATTGGGGTATTATTGTATTATTTATCATATTTTTATCCCCAATGTATATCCGGTGTGTACATTACAAGCAGTGACTGGCCATCGAAGGGCATTTTTCAAACCTTGGCTTCCAATTTCGCTTCATCTCTGTCATCCATATGCTGAAAATATAGGTTGTGGTTTTTCATTGAAGCTAAAGCTCTCTTTTCATATTCAAACCAGAAAATCTACATCCAAACCGCAGCCAAAAGCCTCTATTTAATATCTGTCATTTTAAAATGGATTCCCAAATCCGAGCCCAAGTCGAGGTTTGGAAAAGGGCCCAAGAATGAATTGAGACATAAACACAGGAAAGATGTACATTTTTCGAGGAATACATCCCCAGTTGTCAGAAGGGTCTGTGGTTTTACATCACCTCATATGCAACTGCTAATAACAGGGTTGTAATACCATAGCATGACAATTTGATTTAAAGTATATGCTTTTATATTTTACAATGTTACATTACACCTACATTTCTAGCCAATGCCATGCACCATCTTTTGAGTGTACAGTTAACCATACATGATACCTACACAGGGCTTTTCATTATTTTAAAGTGTCAAAGCAAAATCTTTGATTGCACCACAGACCTACCTTCATTTGCAATGTCAGATCATCAACAGGTCTTCTTGTTATTTCTGCAGGATCAAATGTCTCAAAATCACTGCCAAAGACAGCAGAGGAATACAAGCTGTAATATGACAAAAGCACAAACAATATATTTCATTAGACATGTCACTGTGTACACATGTACAGGTTGACAACACGGCATTGTAATTAGTCATCTATGCATTTAGTCAGTCATATTGGAAAAGTCAAATGTGAAATGTTCTGCAATTTTACCAGTTCAGATGACTTACGGCCTTGCATTTGGAAAATGCTAGGAGCAAGGCCACTTTGGCCTTAAACGAAGCAAAATTATGAAGGTACAGTATCAAGGGAAGTATACATGTTAAAAAGGGTTAAATAAGAATAATAAAAAGTTGTCATTTGTCTTAAAACTTAAATGTGTTGCTCATCATCTGTAATTCCTTAATAGTGCTGAATTGTGCAGGATTTATTCAATTCAGATGCTCGTTGTTGGGTTCTGAAAATGTTTTGAATCATTTCAAGCAACTTTTTGTCATTAAAAAAGGACAATTTTTTTCAAATATTTTTAATGATATAATTCAGCAACATAAAGCTGTGCATAAGGAAGGAAGAAAACCTTCACTTTGCAGCCCATAATTTCAAACAATAATCTGATCATATATCCAGTGTCTTAATGCATCAACAAATGCACAGGTTAGTCAGATACACAGAGCTGAGTGTATAGTAATAGAACTCTGTGTTTGTGACCACTGTACATGTATGTGATGAAAACACTGCACTACTTTGCCAATAATCTTTGGGCCTTTCAGATAATAGCATATACAACAATGAAATGTGGGGTTGCAACATAGAATTAACCAATAGGTTTTGCAAAAATGGCACTTTGGCCAAAGCAAACAAGAGGCACAGCAAAGAGTGGTGCATCTTGGGCAGTAGAAAGGCAACAACTGTACTGACCATTATGGTCATCATTCATTCAAAGCTACATGTGCTTATTAACAAATATCTGCTATAGATATTGTTTGAATCTAATTATTTGCCCAAAAATATACACTTTAAGGATGGAAAGTTTTGGCAAATCATACAATGGGTGTTAAATATAAATCAACAAAGCTCCCAGGATGTGTGTTGCTAATATAGCCCAATAACAAACCACACTTCATTCCATGTCTTATTATGAAGAGTTTCATATTGAAATGTATGATAATGCAATGATATAGAGACAGCAAAGAGCCACTTACCGGTAGGTATGTCCAGGCTCTGTCCTTCCTGCTCGTCCTGCTCTCTGATTAGCTGATGCTTTGGATGTCCATGTGATCTTAAATGAAGATACACCAGTCACCTTGTCATAGTACCTTTTCTTGACCTGCCACAGGGAGATTGATGAAAAAGATAATATAATACTTCGGTTTTTGTCAAAGATATGCAAATTCATTGGCAAAAATATCAAGGAAGATAAAGTAACAGTCATCTGTGAAAATTTCAGTCCCATACGGTGCCCCCCTTTTTGAGGAACCAGTGAAAAACGCCCAAGTTATTTTTCAATCTTTTAAAAGGTTTTTGATCTTCTGAAGATAAAAATTGTTCTTGACCAATTGGTTTGACTCTTTTCTGGATAAATTTCAGGCAGAAAAACTGTAACAGTATGTTTCTACCATCATTATCTTTACATCCTGTAAGTTATAGGCAAATCTGTGAAGATTTCTGTTTCAGTATGCAACCAAAGTATGATAGTATCTTTAAATGAAATAATATGTTGCTATATTGCTTGCTTTATCAGCAGGGCATGATTATGACACTTTGGTCGCATCATGAATAAACATATCTTACCCTGCCAGTGTCAACAACATATTTAATTCCTGGAATTGTTAATGAAGTCTCAGCTACATTGGTAGCAACAACACAGAGGCGAGATTGTCCAGGTGGTGGTTGGAAGACCTTGGCTTGTTGATGAGGTGCTAAGAGTGAGTACATTGGTAGAACATAAAGGGGAATATCATCTATGACTGCAGCATTATCAGGTTCCTGTAAATAAATAGAAATGTAGCATTATGACTCAAGAGATACTAAAATAACTGCCTTATATCATCAATGTTTCTTATTTCAGTAAACTATAGAACATGAACAAACATCAAAGATGGCTACATGGTGGGTACAATCAAAGTTGCACATCAATCGTCAATCATTAGAATACTGACAGCTTTTAATTAGGATAAATCATCACATACTGAACTGAATATGACATTATAAAATATTAAGCAAGGTTTATGTAACATTTCATCAAAAAGACTTTTGTAAGTCTATGGATTCTTGCAGTGCATTGAACTCTATGCAGCTATATGGAATTGTTTTTGTACCGCACTTGTAGTGCGTTGCAGCGCTTGTAAATTGATATACATTGTTATAAAGTGGTGTATGCTTTAGTGTATTAGCATACACTAATGGTCTTGAGTCATGTATGAAAGTCACTTGTATGTTGACTGTCAGTTGTTGTACATGTCACACTGCTGTTGTGCTACTGCCAAATAAACCAGTAGTTAACTTGACACACTTGGGTGCCCCATCAGTTCATTACAGAGTGTAAAATGGAACGAGTGTCTAACCAATTAGACAGAATAAGCCTACCATTTCATCCTCAGACTCTGACTCAGTAACCTGAAAGCCTGATTCTACATCAACATCATCAATCTCCTCTTCTTCATATGGATGCACAGAATAACTGCAAGTAAAGACAATGTACAAAATATTGCATACGTTGATGAGTTAATCATTTAGTTACATACTAACAGTGTCCAGGCCAAAATGATAAATGAGCAGAAGCTGATTATATGTCACTAAAAATAAAAGCAAAATAAAATGATGAAATAGATTTTAACCCAGTCAAAAGGTTTTTGAAATAGTGCATGGTTCCTCTGTTTCACACAGCATTTCCACTTAAGATAAAATATCATTTCAACAGAATCTTTGGGCAAGACACATCTTAGACTGTTCTCAAACTCATAAATATGATTATAAAGAAACCAATTCATATGAGATTATGTCAAATGAAGAGAGTGTGGAGTTTATTGAATGTGAATACATTGAAAGAAAAGCTCAGTGTCAGCAGCCAATTAAGTCAACATTCCAAGTAGACACTGCGGACATATGCATTATGACCAGAGCTGGATTTCAACAAACACTAAGACTTATCTTAAGTTGTTGTCAGTATCACCATAGTGATTTGTATTATGACATCACACTTTGCTTAGCAATTGGGATTCATTCAAAATTAAGATCAATCTCAGTGCTTCGTGAAACCGGCCCCAGATCTTACATAAATCATACCACAATATACAGACTATAACGCAATACTGATGTATAAGGGAATTATTTTATCGTGCACATGCACAGCATACTTTCACCAATGTGACAAGGCATTCTTTACTCCGTTATCAAATAAACTTTGAGTGAGTTGGAGAAATAAATATGTGGTGATATTATCTCCAGAAAGGAATGAAGCGGAGAAACGATGGCTTGTAGCTATCTGAGGACTACAGTATTACACGTATTTCTCCAACTCACTCAATGTATAGTTGATAATGGAGTAAAGAATGCCTTGTTACAATGGTGAAAGTATGTTCTGATGTGCACGATACAATAGTTCCCTATTACAACAAATACCACTTTTTAATATTTATTTACTATAAGGATTTACTGGCATGCCATGCTTACCTGTCTAGATTAATCTTAGTATGTTTTTCTTGCTCTTGCTTGAATGACATTCCATCATCCTTCTCATCATGTCTGCTTTTGTCCGGTAGTTTCCTCTTCAAAACTTGTTTTTTACCTGAAATAAATCAAATGCCTTTAATAGTTCATAACAGTGTGATAAATGTCCCATTTCAATATGCAACTTAAAAAGAGATATAAGGTTTAAATCAAATAGCACAATTGGATTAACATACCTTGGGATGTAGCATTGTCAGTGTTGTTTGTCTTGTTGCTTGTTCTCAGCTTTCTGCACAGTGTGCTCACCTCATTCTGCCCAGTCACAAACACTAAGATACCACCAGCAGGCAACGTCTGATGAATCTTCAGTATCTATATATCATCAAACAATTCACTGTCATTGTAGAATCTATGTACAACTTTCTCCCAACATTGAAATATGATAATTGAATAACATCCACTAAAGCTTCTCATTCATTTTTCATTATGTATAAACCATAAGTTGAAGATTCATATAAAAATCTGAATGCTAGAACCAACTTTTGTCTGATATGAAAGAGACTGTGTCAATTTCTAAACAAGATATTGAAATGCTTGGAGTTAGGAGGGCCTGACGCTTTTCGATCCTAGCAGGATCTTTCTCAAAAGCTAAATGACAAGAGGACAAGATCTTGTTGCATGTTCTTGTCCTCCTGTCATTTAGCCTTCGAGAAAGATCTTGCTAGGATCGAAAAGCGTCAAGCCCTCATAACTCTAAGCATTTTATAAAGTTCAGGTCATTTTTGGCTGATGAGCAGTTTGCAGCAGTTTATTACTTGTACTGAAAATATTGAAATATTAAAATGCATATACTTTGTGTAAGAGGATGAAAAGTAAAAAAAACCTAAATTTCAATTTGTTTTCTTTCAAATGAAATAATTGATAAAGATGATACGCTGATGTTAGGCCATGTCCCAATTCTCTGGCTGCGACCACAAATAACACACAAGTCTATGGAAATGGCTGCAGTCACTGGCTAGTGGCTGCCATAGGTACATGCGTAATTTGCAGCCGCAGCCAGAGAATTGGGACACGGCCTTACATTTTCCAACAGTTTGTAGTATAGGTGTTTCCTACATACTCATCATAATGATTATTTGAAACAAAGAGAAATATAGAATCCATTGAATCATGACTACAGGGAAATGCAGCCTGCTTCATAATTCACAAACACCAACTTTCTTTAAAATCAAATCCTGTTGTACCTTTTTCTCTGCTTCTTCCATGTAATTATCCAATGGAGTTCTCTTATTGAAGTGGACTGTCACAGGGAACTGCCTCGAATCAACCTGAAATGAAACAGTTGTATTACCTATTACAGCAACCTCAACATTGACCAATTTCATTATGTACGCTATATCTGTATCTGCACATTTAAGTTAATCACAAACAAAACTCCTATTCAGTGATATTCTCACATCAAATAATGAGATGTATGAAATGGCTAATAAACTCACTTGATACAAAGTAGATTTACAGTTAACAACAAACAATAACTGACTACATGTACAGAAAATAGTCGCTGTGAAGAGGGAAATCCTAACAATGGGATTGAGATCTTTTCAATCAGCCAAAAGGCAAATGAAATGATTCGTATGATCTTGATCAAACAACACGCAATATACACAGAGTAATATGCAACATTGCATGTATAACATACCTTGATAACTGGAGGTGTAGGTTTGAACAGTCGTTGATTCTCAGTAAAATCTTCTACTCTCAGTGTAGCAGACATAATGATTAACTTCATCTCCTGTCCTTTCTTTCAATACAAATAACAGCAAGAATATATGAGTCTCATTGCTCTATTTAAATATATATACATCATACAGTTACATAAAGTTCAACTAGAGTGTGTGCTCCGTAACCAATGTGCGTGTTGTCTAGTTTTGTATAATAACTGTACGATTTACATGCAAAATCTTTAATCAGTACTGCTTTTGGTAAACAGTTATAGTTTTGTATTTAACTGTACGATTTACATGCAAAATCTTTAATCAGTACTGCTTTTGGTAAACAGTTATAGTTTTGTATTTAACTGTACGATTTACATGCAAAATCTTTAATCAGTACTGCTTTTGGTAAACAGTTATAGTTTTGTATTTAACTGTACGATTTACATGCAAAATCTTCAATCAGTACTGCTTTTGGTAAACAGTTATAGTTTTGTATTTAACTGTACGATTTACATGCAAAATCTTCAATCAGTACTGCTTTTGGTAAACAGTTATAGTTTTGTATTTAACTGTACGATTTACATGTTAAATCTTCAATCAGTACTGCTTTTGGTAAACAGTTATAGTTTTGTATTTAACTGTACGATTTACATGCAAAATCTTCAATCAGTACTGCTTTTGGTAAACAGTTATACCAACATTTTAAAATACAAGAAGTTTGTTTAATTATACATGCAAATTCAAAATCTTTACTAGTTTATTGTGGTGTCATGGTAATTGTTTTGCTCAAAATTGTGCCTAGCATTTAAGCAAAAATGCTTAGTATTGCATAAACCTATATTTTGCTCAGCCAAGCTACAGTGTAGAAAATGGACCACTGCCACTGCACATGCAAGGAATAAACACATTTTCCTTTGAAATGCTACAACGCACGTTCCAACCACGGAATATCAATATACAGTGGAACACCACTATAATGAACACCGCTATACCAAACATTTGGCTATACTGAACATCATCCTTGGCTCTGAATTCTTATGTACAATGATAAGGCCTACTGAACATTGTTCACTATAATGAATGACCACTATAACAAACAATGTCTGTGCATCCCAGCGTGTTTGTTATAGTGGCGTCCCACTGTACATGTACATTGTATGTATTAAACAGGTGAGACTCTAGTGTGTTATCAGACATTCAGTATTGGCTGTAATGGGAGACTTTTGAGAACCGGTCTTCAAGTCAACAGCGCACGCACAACACACAGGCGCAAAACAACGTGCGCATGCTAACAATTGCGTGCGCATGCGCTGTTGACTTGAAGACCGGTTCTCAAAAGTCTCCCATTGGTCAGAACACCATGTAATGCATCATTCTATTGGCAAAGAGATCAGCAACAGATTGACCTATGACCTTACCTTGTTTCTAAGAGGTACTATTCTAGACAGCAATCCAATCAGTATATCAGTGTATACACTCCGTTCGTGAGCCTCATCAATTACAATCACTGAGTATTTTGTCAACAGGAAATCCTGCCAGATAAAAATTGGGTGAAAAGATTAACATTTTGCAATAACATATTTTATCAAGTTTTCAATTTCATAATCAAAAATAAAATAAAAATTCAACTTAAATAGGCTTCCTTTCACAAATACTTTATTTTTGAGCACAAATCATTTTAAAAGAATTTGAATGTTGGTTTGGTGAATGTTGGTATGTTTGTATGGTGGAGCATTCATTTTTAAATACATACCAGTCCATAAATATAAGGTATAATTAGTTTTTGTTGAAACTGTAAAGGAAGACGTAAATTGTAATCTTTTTGATTTCCTGGTTATAAAACCAAGAATTCCTAATAAGTGCATGAAGAAAATATAGATGCATAGATGAGCTTAAAACTCTATGCATGTCAGTACCATGTGAAATTTGATTGCAGGTATTAGGTATGTAACAGTTTTGGAAGTTGAAGAAATTTAAACTCTCAAAACCATATCACAAAGTGAGATCATCCAAATGTAGAACAATGCATAACTAGCTAAACGCTACATTGTGTATACGCAAACATTGCTTCCCTATCCATGCTATTCACACTATTTTTGGCAGACCATCGGATGAAAATGTGTGTCCAAGAAAGGACAATGATAGTATTGTACACTGTAATGATATCCGGTACTGAGTCTCACCGCTATTCTATAATTACCTTTTGTATCTCTTTCAGAAGTACACCATCAGTCATAAATTTGATCTTAGTGTCTTCTGTGATGTTGCCTTGGTAACGGATCATGTATGACACTTGGCTGTTGGGAAAACAAAGAAATAATTGTTTTTACAATGATCAAAAATATAACAGTGACTCAATGTACCAAATCGCTCTCTACATTCTTCTGTATTAACAACGAGTATGATAATAAATGAATTTTGTTAATACTTGCAATTTACATGTTTTTGTTTTGTCTTAACATTTAGATTTTGGCTTGAGTCTCATTAATGAACAATGTTTTCGTAAGCACATGTTCACTACATTGAAGATTGATTTTAAAACATTTATATCACCTTGTAGGAAGGTTCATCTCCATAGCAACCCGTTCAGACATTGTAATAGCAGCCACTCTTCTTGGTTCAGTTATTCCAATTAGGCCCTTTCTGTAAACAAACAAACTTATATGTACAGAATAAAATGTCTCCAGTAATGTCATACAATTGTACATTTAATGCTAAGAAATTTAATGTAGCTTAAAGGTAACATCATACTTTGGGTTTTTGTTGAGGAAATGCAGATTCATGGGCAAAAATATCAAGGAAGATACAGTAACAATCATCTGTGAAATTTTCAGTCCCATACGGTGCCCACTTTTTGAGAAAACAGTGAAAAATGCCCACAGTATCTTTGAAATCTTTTCACCGTTATTTTTATCTCTAAAAGATCAAAATTGTTTTTGGTCATTAGTTTTACTCTTTTCTGGATAAATACAGCATTTCAGGCAGAAAGATTTTAATGGAATGTTTCCACCATCACCATCTTTACACTCTGTAAGTTATAGGTAAATCTGTGAAGATTTCTGTTTCGGTATGCTACCAAAGTATGATACTATAGTACCTTTAAAGGTAGTATCATACTTTGGTAGAAAACCTTTAAAACATAATATACAATGAACAAAATATACATACTGAGCATAGCCTGCTTCATATAGAAACTGTGGGACTTGAGTTGTCTTTCCACTACCAGTCTCTCCACATAAGATGACAGTTTGATGATCATTGATTGCTTCCATGATGAGTTGCTCTTCAGCCAGGATTGGGAGGCAAAGCCTTGCTTCCTTCACACAAACAACAATAATATCATGATTCAATCAAATGGAAGTGTAAGTGACAGATATACATGCACTATCAAATGATGAACAAGAACAGGTTTTGAATAAGATTTAAAGAAATGCATGGTGGAAGTACTAAATAAGGTAGGTTTGTGGTGACACATGCATTCTCTTCTGTAAGGGTGTATGGTTCTCAGAAGGTTCTGGTAGCCAGCATTATCAGAGTCAGGCATCCAGTTACCCTCCTGAAGACAAACAGAGCACACTGTTCCGAACGTCGAGTGTTAAACCGCAAACCTACCTTATTTAAGAACAAGTTTTGCCAACACAATGTAATATGTCTTTTGTTTCAGCTGGAAAAACCTGAAATGTTGTACAATTTTCCAACTATAGTATGCGAGTATACATTGTAAAGACTAACCTGAACCTCTGGCTTTCTGTCTACGTGCACAAACACAACGTCTCTCAATGTTTTAGGTATTCTAGTTGTGATTTTTCTTTCTTCCTTTGACACTTCTGATGAAGATGGTCCTTTGATGGCCTCTTCAGTGACAGTTTCCTTGGAGTCATTCTCAGGTTGATCTTCACTCTTATCATGCTGTTTCTCATCATTTTCTTCCTCCTCATAGTCATCTTCATCTTCATCTGATTCACTCTCACTTGAATCTGTTTGGCTCTCTATTTGGTCATCTGTCAGATCCAGTTTTCTCTTTTTCTGGCTGTTACCACCCTTAATACTGTTGATGGTAATGGCATCCTGGTTCTTGTCAACTGAATACCTTTGGTTTATGAAAAAAAGGTACAGTACAGGACTGGTCACATCATACCCAAACAGAAATGTTCACAGATTTACATATAACTTTCAGGATATGAAGATGGTGCTGGTATACCGTTAAAATATTTCCACCTGAAATGCCGCACTTATCCAGAAATTAGTCAAACAAAGACCGAAAACAGTTTTGATCTCGGGGTAAGATCAAAACCATGTTTTATAAGCAAAATTGAGTCAGGTTTTCACTATTTTCTTGTGACTCAGATGTCAGATTGAGCTCAAATTTTTACAGGTTTGGTATTTCAAGTACATGTTTGATCAGACAAAGTGTGAGTGCTGTTTTGCGACCTTTACCAATCATGTAAATACCTTTAAAGTTGTAAGGCTATGCATGCATTTGGCAGGTATATGGCGATTTGTTTATTGATATCATTTTTTGGATGTATAATGTTATATGAGTCAGGTAATGGGGTTGTGTTGATGATTAGTTGAACTACTGTACATACATAATATATACAGTACATGTGTGTACACTGTCAGCTATTCCTAGCTCCATGATCAGGCATTGTGCTAACTTTTTTCCTGGCTAGCCCACTGGGCTAGCTAACTTCAAATCTTACTGGCCCTTTTAGGTTTTTACAAGCCCATAAATATTTTGGGTCTTATAAGACTAAATAAGAGTTGATGAAATATGATAAAAAAAAAAGTTAAGCATACACACTTCACATGCACTTGTTTATTCCAGAGTGCAGACATGGATTCAATTTGATGAGACAGTGTGATATAGTTTATTTGAACAGTACCTGTTGGTCTTCAATTTGACACGTCGGACAGTTTGTTGAAATGAAAATTGTTACAAGTGGGCCCTACATGTAGGCTTTTTCCAATACATTACACATTCATGTACCTTTTAGTGACTTTTTGTCCCAAATGTGCAGCAGAAGAAAACATAGACAGCTCTTCTTGAGATACTTGGTGCTTCACCAACGATGCTAAAATATCTTCTCTCTGAAATGACAAGCAAAGACAAACTTAATCCCAACGTCCAAACTGAACACTTACTGATTACAAATAACTATTGAACCAGGACAGTGTTAATGACTTACACATTGCCATATGTCATGACTGCTGTGATTATAAATACAAGAAACAAAATATTGCTGACAGTATTATTATTGGGTGATTGAAACAGAAAAGAGGTTATTGTCCCTTTGTGTAACCTTATCACTTGGTATTTTTCTAACCATCAAATAACCACAAGGCAAACTGATTAAATTATAAGTCATTGAAAGTTGAAGAAAAATTAACTGGAGCGGGATTCGAACCAGCGACCTCCTGAATTTACTGCTCAGGCGCTTTACCAACTGAGCTATCCAGCCGTATGTTGGTGGTGTCCCTTGGTATTTTTGTTTGATTGTTACAAATGTGTATAATCCTTGCCCAAATGAACAGATAGGATAAACAATAATTTTTTGGCTAAATCAATAATTGTTTAAATTACAATTGGAAAGAATTCCACTGATGAACATTAATTTAAAAAAAGGGTTAGGCCAATTTCAATTCAACAAGCTTTGTGACCGACCTGACCGACACAGATTTCAATGAAATTTGGTATGCTAGTTGGACTCCCTGAGAAACCCCCAAAATTTTATGTAATTTGGTCCATTACTTTTTGAGATACGGGATACAAGAACTTTTGACTAATTAGCACGATCCATCACATTCAAACATGCATTCTCCAGAAGTAAAACACCTACAGAGATAAATTTTACATAAATATATAAAAAATAAATAGTACAATATTAATACATGTCAAAACATCATAAACATCGTCATGATGACAAAAATAATTATTTATAATAACATGAATAATAATAAATAGGTACAAAAAATGCCACAGAAAGTCGGCCAGAAGTCGGCAAGTCGGTAAGAAGCCTGTTGGCCAGGGGGCGAGTTGACCTGTAATCACATGGACCTGTGTAGACCTGTAAACCAAAATTGATCATCACAAATTAGTCCAACTTCCAAGTCCTACCTTCGATTTCTTTTCCTTTTTCTCCAGGACTTTTTTCAGTCTCTTCCTCTGTTTGTTGCTCAATTTCTTAGGCAGATTCCTTTCAGGTTGTTTCTTCTTATCACCACTGTTCTTCTTGGACGGCAAAACCAAGGCATTGCTATGCAAACATTCTGCATTGTCAGTTTGACTATCAACAATGTCATTTCCCAGCTGTTCATTATGAGTAGGTAACTCAATCTCTACACACGGGACATTGTGCGCTTTACGAACATCAGCATCATCAACTACTTGCCGAGCTCTCCTGTTGAAATACCGCTTAGCCCGACCCATTTTACTCATTCACCTTACAAGTTACATATAATATACTCGCTATAACCACTACAAACAGTCAACAAATAATCTACAAATCTACAAAATGCGCTTATTCAGTCGACAGAAGTTACTCAGTTTGCA
Organism: Astropecten irregularis; assembly: GCA_963971285.1. Lineage (NCBI taxonomy): Eukaryota > Metazoa > Echinodermata > Asteroidea > Paxillosida > Astropectinidae > Astropecten > Astropecten irregularis. Next base: position 3,843,887 of record OZ020247.1, on the reverse strand, counting down.
TTGCGATTCGCACATGTGTCGGTGCCCTGCAACACATTCTGACTTCCGCGTTATTTAGTGAACCTTGTACTACAGATAAAATAGTGCACCAGTCATAAAAAGGAAACAATAAAAAAAAGTAATCTGACACAAAACGCGCAATTATGACAAGAATAAATTGAAATTAATAGTTTAAATCCATTTCAAATATTTTCTTTTCTTTTGGTTAGTTAACAATTTGATTTTATTTATTATTACCTATCCATACGCGTGGATATGCGGCTCAGCTGAAATGTCACAAACCAATATGGCGGCGCCCATGGAAGAGGAGGATGTTGATATTATTGACGATGAACATTTAAATGCTTTGCTGGTTTTTCCACCAGACGTACAACAAGCAATCGAACAAGTAAGGGAGACTTCATGGAGAATTCTAGTCCCATTCAGACTTTGTTAGTTTGCAGCATTTTACCTAGATTTAGAATTTTACTTTTAGATTAAAACGAACATGACGAATGACTGGGGGGGGGGGGGGGGGGCAGGGCCAGGGGCGAGTTGACCGGGGGAGGGGGAGGGGTGGAGCAGGGAGGAGGGGGGCACGGGGGGCAGGGGGTGGGGAGCGTTAAATTGGTAAGGGGGTGAGTCGCTCGGCAGTGAGCTGGCAAGGGGTAAGTTGGGAATTAGGGGCGAGTAGGCCCTAGGCGAGTTGACAGGCCTAAATGTACATGATGATGATGTAACGTTAATCAACTAACGTTAGACCAGTAGCCTAATGTAACTGGGGCAATGTGCTGAGTGTACTCCCTCTTTTTAATTTTTTGCGACTCTATGTTCGTACCAGAGCCCCAGAGAATTGTATGTATTTCAAAATGTAATGCACAAACGACTGGTACGTGCGCCCAAAATTACCACAAATGACAAAAAGACATCATACATGTACATCCGCTTGAAAGTCTCCCTTTCTGTTCTCCAAATATCAGGGATGAAATACTAGCATTTATTTGTACTAACATTAACAACCATTTACGTGATGTTTTTATTTTATGATTTTTTATGACCAAAACCCAGACAATCACCACACCATCTTAGGAGATTCATAATCTCTTAAAATCCCCATAATGCCCTGCATGTTCAATTTGTATGCATAATGTATTCTTAATTTAGTTATGGGTTGCTATCGTGAACAGTTAGCACATTTACTAGTAATATGACCAGGCCTGTCACTGTATCAGGCTTTCTGCATCAGATGACGATGTCAGACAAGAGTTTTCCAACATTCAAGTTGTCTGACAAGTCGACCATAGAGACAGTTGGTTTCTATTAACTCTCTGTTTCTAACATAGAGAACTCGATTGTTAATACATATCTTGACTCCATAGTTAAGGACAGGTTTACCATTGACCCAGCATGACCCCTAGACAACTCGCAACAACAATATTCTACATTGTCATACAATATGGTAATTGAAATATGTAAAATGAAGAATTATGAAGATGTTGGAGACTGACAGATGCAGTTGTAGTTTATTGTTTTGGGGTATTTATAACGATGGATTTTATATTTTTGCTATATAAATCTAAAAGATTACTGTTTCTTCTTGTTTCAGGTGTTGCCATCCAACGACCCTCTTGACAGGCCTGACTTTAATGCTGTGGAATACATCAACAACCTGTTTCCAACAGAACAGGTTCAATATAAATTGATTTATTTATTCACAGACCCATAGATAGTGCCCAGGATACTCCAATACTCCAGATCCGGAGTGTTGTAATATCCTGGGGATTTTTTTTAATTAGACCAAAACATTGATAAAAGGTTAGATGCAGAAAACCAGTTTGAACCTGATTTTGTTTGATTTCTCAGATTTCTTACTACTCAGCTCCAAAATGATTTCATTTATTTGCTGTTTATTATTGGTTCAAGAACATTTGTAGGAAATCTTTCGTTTTTACCGAATTTGAAAATAGTTACTTTGACTAGTTCTTATTTGTTAAGAATTACAAACCAGCTTTTCTTACTGTTGTTTGTGTAGTCCTTGGCAAACATTGATGATGTCATCAATAGGATGAGGCTGAAGATTCGACGCTTAGATGATAACATCCGAGGTGTAGTACGTGGACAGACTAATGCAGGACAAGATGGAAGACAGGTAATCCAGGCCATACAATTACAGCCTGTACAATCTATACAGCCAGGACAAGATTTTATTCCTAAATTTTGTTTTTTGTTTATGAACTTGCATAAAGATGTAATCAAAGTCAGTGTTAATTTTTGGTATAAAACAACATACAATGGTTTCTTATTTTAACTGAATTGTGCACATTCCTTGTTGATGTTTAATTCCTGTTGTTATGTTTTAGATTTCTGAAATGTATGACAGAATTTCAGAGGAAACCCAAGCGTTCTGGTTTTTAATAGTATGAACTTGATAAAAAGAGGTCTCACTCCCAAACCAAGCAATGATGTTTTTGATCCCAACAATCCTCTCTTTCCTGCATTGAAATGTATTCACACTAATTTTTGTTGAGTTACTGATTACTTGATTGTGTTGATGTCAATTACAGTATATTTTCATATGTATAATTTATCTTTGCCTATTGGTTGTGTTACAGGCATTATCAGAAGCTCAGAAGGCTATCCAAGAGCTCTTCAAAAGGATCAAAGATATCAAGGAGAAAGCTGACAAGTCTGAACAGATGGTAGGTCAAGACTCAAAGAACTATTCAATCAAAGCACCATTTGCAGTATTACATCTAGTGGTAGGACTTCCCCAATAATTAATTATCTGATATAATCATTGAATTAATGTTTGGTTATTTAAATACCATAAAGTATCGTCTTTACTTTTTGTCACCTGGGCAAAAATCAAAAGTTGGCTGTACACCTTATACGTGGAGACAGCCCGCTGGCGGTTTCGCTAGTGTACATTAGAGAAACAAATATTGAGCCAGAAAGCAGACATAATTTTCCCTTGATAAAATCCTTGTCTGCACCCAGAAAAATAGTGACACAATTCTGTCCATTTCAGAAGGGCAATTCCACGGCAATGGAATTACACTTCAGAGAAAAGACGCCTATTATTTTGCATAGTGTGGATTAGTTTTATGGCCTACCTGCTAACAAATGCCTTAATATGGTCTGGCTATACCCCTACCAGTACCATCATATTAAAATAAAACAACTTAAATTTCCTTCATGTGGAAAGATCCAAGGCCCAAAATGTGTCGGTAACGGAATTACGTCCGAAAATGAAGGATTTTTTACCATAATTTAAAAAACAAACTCTCTGAAATCTATAGCATACAGGCCACAGCTACACATTTATCTTTTTTACAATCTATGATTTCAACTTGATTGTGGCAGCATTTTTTAGGGCATTTCCTTAATAGATATTCCACACTTTCCTATTATTCAAAATAGGTAATGGTAACGGAATAGCGCTCCGCACTAATTGCGTCTCAAAATCCCTGGATGTCAGGCAAACATTGACTCACACACGTAGTGTACATGCGATATGCACGCGCATACCCACGCACGTGTGCATGGTTGCAATGTTTGTCTGAGGTCCGGTGCTATTTTTAGCGTAAGTGCGGAGCGCTATTACCAAAAATGGTAACATAATTACTCATAAATCAGGAGACAACAATGGCCTCATACCCCACTACAAATGTTAGCCATTCAAGTAATTGTATTTATGATTCAATCTTTGTCTTCAACAGGTGAAAGAAATAACTAGAGACATCAAGCAGCTTGATCATGCTAAGAGACATCTAACATGCTCTATTACTACACTCAACCATCTACATATGCTAGTAGGTGGTGTTGAAGCCCTAGAGTAAGTCATGTTGTTTGTCTTTATACTTTATACTAAGTCTTAAAGCTTTTGGCCCAGTCTGAAGTCTTGCCAAAGTTGTTGCCAAGTTTTAAGTCCCTTTTATCAAGCCTGAAATGTTCCCAGAAATGCAATGGCAGGACGGCTTAGTTGAACCCTAATGAGTTGATAATAATCATGTGTGCTGGCCATTTTTGATATGCTAATATGCACTGATATGCTTTTTAAGACAACTAATGTTCTTTCTGAAAATGTGTCATACTTCAAGTGACATCATCACATGAGCTGAATGTTTGCTGCAATATGGCCACAGCATGAAATGTATCATCCTGCAAAAATTAGACTGTAGTATTGCACACCGTTCGTCAGTGTACCACAAAATATTGTGTAACACCAGCATGTAAAATAGTTCATAGTCTTTTTTGTATATGTCATCAACATTCAGGCTACCAAATGACCAATGATGTTTTTGTCTTTACAGATCTTTGACAAGAAGAAGGCAGTATGGTGAGGTAGCCAATCTATTACAAGGAGTTATCAATGTCATGGAACATTTCCAAAAATACATGAGCATTCCACAAATACGACAACTCGCAGATAAGTAAGTCTTTCAATAATCATTATTTTGATGTAATATGCAGTGTACTGCTACAATGCTGCACTTTTCACATTGGTTTCCTGCAAACATCCTCCTTTGATATATTGCATTGTAAATAATACTAAATGTGGCCATAGCATAACAAGGCAGCTGCCACATTGACCCTTTCATGCTTCAAAAGTTAACAAGATCATGAATATTCATTTACTTACACATTGATATGCTTATTGTAGGTCAATATTATGCCCTAACTTTGTAATGTGAAATTGTAAGAAATGAACTACTCGACGAGACAGCAAATTTGTTGAATTTGAGTGAATTATATTAAGAATCTCTGTATTCTGTTGATTGCAGAGTCAAGAAAATCCAGTCTGAATTAGGAACACAGATCCTAGCTGATTTTGAAGATGCATTCACTACACAAGGAGGAAAGGTAACTGAGCTAATGCTTCATTCTTGCACTCTGCAGTTTAATATATACCTCCAAGTCTGTACCCTGTCTACTCACTGTATGTTTTTACAAAGTGAAAGCTATTTGGCCAGTATAACAATTGTTATAATATCTTTAATTTGTGTGTGGATCAGTTTGCGGAAACACCATATAATATATATGCGTTCATACTTTCGCACTTCTTATTTCGTCACAATTCTCATAAGGTCTCAATGTTTCGACTATCCTGCTCCAGTCATCATCAGGAGATGACTTGAGCAGGCTAGTCAAAACGTTGAGACCTAACAAGAAGTGTGGTACAAACAAATATTACATGGTGTTTCCGCAAATTGATCCACATACAGTACCAATGGGAGACTTTGGAGAACCGGTCTTCAAGTCAACAGTGCACACATGCGCAAAAGAACGCGCACATGCTCACAATTTCGTGCGCCTGCGCTGTTGACTTGAAGACCGGTTCTCCAAAGTCTCCCATTGTCACCATGCAAAGCCTCAAATCTTTCTATTATGTACTTCTGGTACCAAGTAAGCTTAATCATTCAACAGAGGTCTGCTAACATGCAGCAAGTATGAGTTGGTCATCCACCAACTTTCTGTCATTTCTGATTGTTTATTACAGTTACTCAGCAATCAGTCACAGTTAGCTGAAGCATGTCTTGTTGTCAATGTGCTGGACCCTAAAGTGAAGTAAGATTTTACAAATTTGTTTAATTTAAAATTCCTTTGTATTTATTTCTGTCAGCTTTTGTAAATTTTATATATTTGTAAAGCTTGTTGAAAACATTGGGAGGGAAGCAGAAAAATATGCCTTGCTTTGAAGTTTTGAAGTTAAGTTGAAAAATAAAAAAAATGCAAAAATGTTGCATGTACCAAATTTCATGGACAACACTGAAAACATTATTAACGGTATATAGGATTATGCATAATGCTATTATATGGCCTCAGTGCATATAACCTTTAGGACCGATGTGACACACACACAGTATACTGAGTATGTCATGGGCATGCCTCATCCTCTGTGCATTTTTGTGTGGCCTTATCCGAGTCTAGTCAAATCATGGTTCATTGTCAAAATCCTCCAGTATTGCACATGTATACACTGATAGAGTCATGCATTACCATTGTGAAGTGAAACCCAATGGATAGATTTTGGTGGTTTAGGATAGATACTGTTAACTGCCAAGCCGTTGTAGGGTTTACAAATGCAGTCTGGTTCATGTACTGTAGATTGTACAAGACAAATTAAATATGTCAACCCAGTCACAATGTATATTACAATGAATGAAATTTGCATTCATATGACTCATAGAAAAAAAGACAGTCCATAATAATATTGATAATTGCTACTGCAGATTGACTGTGATGTTCTTTCATGTTTTCTGCTGTATAGGAAAGACCTTCTCAAATTCTTTGTGAAGCTTCAACTGCAGGAGTATGTTGTGTTGTTTGGAGAGAACCAGGACGTAGCATGGCTGGATAAGATTGACCGACGCTATGCCTGGCTCAAGAGGGCGCTTGTTGAATGTGATGAAAAGTTTGGCCGTATGTTTCCAAGAGACTGGGACATTGAAGAACGAATATGTGTTGAGTTTTGCAATATTACAAGGTTGGTTCATAGATAGATTTCACTGTAGTTTAGCAATTATTTAGCCTTTATTTGATTAGAAGTGACTATTTTTCACTGATTGTGAAGTAAAATTCATATTTGATATATATCTTCAAATTACAAATCGTCTACAAAGTGATCTTTTAAATAATCATTTTGTTAATCACACATCATGCAACAGAGTAAAAAAATATATTGTAATGAGAAGTGCATATGTGACAAAAACAGACTAGTCTGTAAATGTGATATTACCCAGGTGTATTTGGGTACCTTTGAGGGTAGAGATGGCTTTGTGGTTTCATTAGCCCTTGTGCAGCCGGGCCAGGAGCTGTGTACAGGAATGTTAATGGGGCCCAATGACCAGGGATAATAATAATTGTAAGCACTGTGAATTAGTTCACCAAATAGAGCGTTTCAAATGCTGATTATCATTATTGTTATATTTCAGATCAGAGTTGAGCAAGATAATGCAGAACCGCCCCTCTGAAATTGATGTCAAACTCCTTCTGTTTGCCATCAAACGAACCACAACCTTTGAAACTCTAGTAGCCAAACGATATAGTGGAGCTACACTCAGACCCCCTGGAGAGGAAGGAGCAGGCAGCTTACAACCAGAAAAGATTTACACACCTGAGATATCCACCAATCCATTTGAGACAGATGAGAGCTCTGATCAGCCAGTTGAAGTGAAGGTAAGAGCAAATACTGAGCAGAAAGTACTACAAGGTTGTTATTGTTATAAGGAAAACAAGGTGATCAATGTCACACGATGTTGTGTTGCTGGTAGCGACGTTTGGTTGCTGTGCTGGTACTGCTACTGCTAGCCTTCATCAGGCAACTGGAGAACTGGATGCTGTGATTATTTTTATTATTTTTTATTTATTTCTGGTAATGAAACCAATGATTCCTCAAAGCTGTCCTATAGTCTGAAAGCCTGATGAAACCTTTTTATGGAAAGATGATGAGAAGAAGATACACTTGTAGATGTAGGAGGAAAACCCCAGAGTAATATTCTGGCTAAAACCCACAGAATCAGGCAGGGACTGAAAGCCTTATCCACTTGTGGCTCCCAGAGGTGAAAGTCAAGGAAAGAACCAATACGGCAGCTCAACTTTAAGATTTATGAATTTAAAAATCATGAAAACAGGTACTACCGCAAGATCTTCCTGCATGAACTATATATTCTAGATAGCTTCATTGAATATGATACTGTAAATACAGCAGATGAACAATGAAATAATTGATGATGCAGGTTTATATTGTGTCTGCTATTGACTAGAGCATTGGTTTGATTTTGTTCCCATTTCAGACTGTTCTAAAGGCCAAGCCATCACCTTTCCAAGGTCTCATTAGCAAGTGTTTTGAGCCACATCTACACATATACATAGAGTCACAAGACAGGTAAAATATTCATGTCTTTCTTCAATGATCTTGGTATTTGACTGGTTCATAAATATGTATTTTTGATTTTGATTTTAGGATTTGCGTTAACACCATGTGACAGATAACTCTTTTGTGAGTATGGGATGGCTCTGAAAAGAGCCAGTTAATTTGACGTTCCAGTCAGTATACTCTGGCCATCTTCAGGAGAATGCTATTACAGTTGTACTTCTGTACTTCCGCCATGCATAGCCTTTATAAATCTAAGTTAATTTTGATTTTCAAATGATATTTACATGATCTCATGTGTAGAAGCCTGATTGAAATGATTCTAATCTTCCATATAGGTACCTTGCAGAGTTAATCCAGCAGTTTGTAGCTGACTTCCACTCCCATGGTCCACCTCGCATGGAGTCTGATGAAAGTGGAGCTATTCTACCCAGTAGTGCAGATCTCTTTGTAGCTTATAAGAACTGCATGGTACAATGCTCCAATCTTAGCACTGGTACTCCATTACTGTCACTCACTGCAACATTCCAGAAGTACTTGAGGGAATATGCCAATCGACTGCTCACCAATAACCTACCAAAGTGAGTTTGATGCTTTATTTGCATGGTTTGATTGATTATTTATGTGCCACAAAGGGACCTGATGGTCTATTAAGGCAGTAAGATTGGTACACATTGCCTGTCATTCTTCAGTACTTGAGGGCATTGAAAAGAGATTTCATATACCGGTAAATTTTAATACTGTGTTTGGAAAATTTATTTTAATTTTAATTTTCAATTCCATTGTATTATTAGTGAAAGAGAAATCATCAAAATAATGAAAAAAGCTGTAATTCAGTCATATTTTGCTGACTCAGATATATGTACTTGTGTTGCAAATGTATTTCTGGACATTACAGTATAGGCTGTCAAACTAAAACACATATTCATTCACTCATTTCTACCACCCAAACAAACCTTATGACAATGAAACTCTCATGTCAACATGAACCAACCAATCTTCCTTATATCCCTGATGAACCCAATAAGTAGCCTTTCCAACCTTCACAGATCCCAGGTTGGACAAGGAACTACCTCAGGGGCCATGGGTATCAACATATCAGCATTGTTAAAGGAAGGTTTAAAAGACAGTACACCAGAAGCACCTAAGTTTACCAAGGAGGAACAATACTTGGTGTGTAGCATTCTATGTACAGCAGAGTATTGTCTAGATACCACCCAGCAGGTCAGTAGTATATAATCATTACCCTCCATTTCCCAATTGTATTTAGCAATTTTTAGGGTTAAATGTTGGAAATTGTACACAAACGTTAATCACATCTTTATCTGGGCCCAATTTCATGGAATCAGTTACCGTAAGCAAAAATTCTTCGCTTATGGTAGCAGACTTTTTTGCTTACGGTTAGCGTATTTCACAGGAGAGTTTTCTGTCTGGCAACTGTAAGCAATTAAGAACTTTCTGCAGAATGCATATGACAGCTCATTAGCAGAAAAAAATCTAGGTTAGCCTATTAAACATTTTTTGCTATCCAACTAAGTGCCAAAAGTCTTCCTTACGGATTCCATGAAAAAGATTTCACGCATAGCATTGCCCGCAAGCACAAATAATAGGCTGTAATGGATTCCATGCAATTGGGCCCAGGTCACATGGAAGTCCAAGCTGAGAAAGCTTCATGATATACATGTATATAACCTTATAGCAGATTCATGTCATTGACTTCGGGAATCACACAGTTCTAACGACTCCTGCCTAATATTCCTTTTCTTTTCATTCAGTTGGAAGAGAAATTGAAGCAGAAGGTTGACCCAACGCTAATGGACAAAATAGTCCTGGCTGCTGAGATGGATGTCTTCCATGGGTAAATCAAGATAAAAATTTAACTCTAACCCACTAATAAGCCCTTGTACATGTTCTAGGTAGCATACTGAAGCTGACAAACTTCAACAGGCTCCAGCTGTTGAATATTCGGTGTGTGGCTGTAAACCAACTGTCCCAAACCCAACAAAATGCCACAATGCCTTTCAACACACCAGTGCATCACCATAAATTCCACCAGCAACTGTACTAAAGGCCATGGGTAGCCTTACCCACAAAATAAATGCCAGTGCACTGCCACAAACTCCAACACTTGTTTCTACAGGTCTCATGCCTTACTTCCCCAAACCTGTCAGAATGAAACAGTGTACTCCTGGACCTTTGGTACTGACTCAAACAAAGTCCAACAACAGGTCACTTACTGTTTGGTACCAACCAAGTCAAAACTCAACAGAACTACCTGAGTTTGAGGTGTTTGGGGCTGATTTTTGTTCTGTAAAACAAAACATTTGTTTATATTGTTTGCCTAAATGAATATTCTCTCAATGTTGTTAAAGAATTTGTTTGTCTTTGTGTTAAACAGAGTAATAGCCAATTGTATCCAGCTACTAGTACAAGATTTAGAGTCAGCATGTGACCCTGCCCTCACTGCAATGAACAAGGTAAAGTAGTATTGGTACTCTAGACCTCTTATTATATAAGACATCTAACTGTTCTATTTGTGTAATGTCAAATGGTGAACCATATTTATATATTATGCTATGCAATTATGCAAATCTACACTAGTAAGAAGGAGGTCGTGGGTTCTAGTCCCACCTGAGCACTCAATAAGCACCGAGTATGCAGTTCTCATCTACGTCGGTGAAGGGAAAGCCTAGTTTTCAAAATCCTCCCAACGCAAAATCATTAATATTAATCATGTTATGCTGTGCATTGGTTTGGAAAGAATGTATGTCAGGTTTTTTCTTCCTGGCTTGTTTAAACATTGCACATTTAGTACTGTGCCTGTACAAGATAATGTCACTGCTTGGATGGGACTGGAACTGTTCTGCTTATAACTGTAGTGTTTAGAAACATAAGTTGATCTCAGCAGTCAATGAGGTCTAGATGTCTGCACGAGCAGGCAGGAGGGTAAGGGGTTTGAACCCTTTCAGGCATCTTATGGGCGGGCGCTCAACCAACTAGCTATCCAGCCCTATGTTGGTGGTGTCCCTAATAGTCAATCATCTTTGTTCGTTTGGCAGTCAGAAGCCATGAAACTACGCACATAAAACAGTCCTTGGGAAACTGCAGTATGTGCGTGGTTTCATGGCTTCTGACTACAAAACTGGATAGCTCAGTTGGTATAGCGCTCGCTGTACGGTATTCAGAGGTCGCCAGTTTGAATCCCGCTTCAGTTAATTTTTCTTTGTTCACCTTTCAATGACTTAAACAATTCAGTCAGTTTCCCTTGTGGTTATTATGATACTTCTATTATTTACTAATAAATGTTTGGACTTTGCAATAGGTGAACTGGGCAGCAATTGAGACTGTTGGAGATCAGAGCAGCTATGTAACAGCTATTACTAGTCACATCAAACAGACATTACCTACTATTAGAGATAATCTAGCATCTGCTAGGAAATACTTCACACAATTCTGCATCAAGTTTGCCAAGTGAGTAACTCTGGTTTCCTTCTATTTAATCTATTTCAGCCCAATGTCAAGAGAATTCTATCCTAGTTTCCCATTATTCTTTGCCAACTAATTTGGAAATATTCTTTTGCAATTGATTGAGGCCCATACAGTTGCAGAGTATGATTGTCACTTTCAGTTGTCACTCCTGTGGAATGGAATTAGTGCAGATTCATTAAGAATATGTGTGCAAAACACAAATAACAATGTATACTTATTGCACACAATAATTATGACATGAATAATTCTAATTCTATATCATATGGCACTGAGTGGGTATTTGACTGCTATTACATGGAATCAAGGGACATATTTTGTACAACCATGTTCATTATCATCACAGTAAATACACATTTGCCGCTATATTTCAACACTGCCATTTCATCTACAATTGTACAGTCAAATATTAAGACTTTGAACATCAAAGGGTTTTGGTAAGCAGATGGCGCTGTGCTAATGGGTTTTGACAGCTGTTGAAGATTGCCTACTTGTGATTATCAGTTCATTTGTTGTTTTAACATCATAATTATGTATCACTTTTTTGTTTGATAGCTCATTCATTCCAAGATTTGTCAACCATATGTGCAAGTGTAAGCCTATTAGTACAGTGGGTGCTGAGCAATTACTATTGGATACACACTCATTGAAGACAGTGTTACTAGATCTTCCATCTATTGGCTCTAAGGTGTCTAGAAAGGCTCCTGCAAGGTTAGTGTAGCTACTATTATTGGTTATGGATATGTAAGTAGCATATATACCTACATGCCTGCTTTGATCAGAATATCAGCTTTGACTATTGCCTGTTATGTGGGATATTCAATTATGAAGAATCATCAGATAATGTCCCAATTAGTGCTTGGACTGGTAAATGTGTAAGATATACAATCAACCAAAAATCTATTCAAGACCAAATGGCCTTTAGAACCAAAAATGAAAAAAATGGGACCTTCCCTTTTTCAATATTTACATTGAAACATTTTAAGACTAATATGGACATGGCCAGAACATTGGTTTTAATGAGCCTTTACACACACTATTCTGACAGAAGACTTGGTTTTGCTGTTGACAATTTTTCTTTGTTAAATGAACGAGCATTAATAAATTCCAGCCCAGACTATGAGATTGGTCTTTGCCAAATCATTTCCGTTGTATTAACCATAATTTTTGGAGTCCTGTTTATATAAAAAACTGATCTTTACAGTAATGACTTATTCTGTTAATAAATTACTTGTTAAGTCCTTAAGTCCTAGCCCTAGCCTTTACAGACATCCACTTTTCCTGGGTAAACTGTTGAATGATGAGATTTATTTTCAATCCAATTTCAGCTACACCAAGATTGTTGTAAAGGGAATGACCAAGGCAGAGATGATACTTAAAGTAAGTTGTTTTATGTGAATATTTGTTTAATACATAAACAAAACATGAACCGCAATTTCTATACTTGATAATGCAGTTTGAATGCTAGATGCCCATTAGTGAAAACTACATCCATTTCCTTTATTTACGGAGCTCTAGAGGTGCCATCCGACTTGTTGAAGTTCTGAGATAAATTATCTCGGGATGACAACATTATTACAGGCAAGATGTCGACAGCCTGAGATAATTAATCATGGAATAACAACTTCTTTAATTCAAGATGTTAACATCCTGAGATATTCATGTTAATGTTTGATTGTATGCTAATAGAGGGCCTGTGCTAACCCTTCATACTCATTATAACCTTATTATCTCAGGATGACATTATCTTGATTTTAGGATGCCGTGCATTACCAGTTACCATCATTAATTGGATTGCTGATAATGCACAATAATTCTGTGTATTAATGAGATGTTGTTTGATAAATCTTGTGCATTTGCTCAGGTGGTTATGTCTCCTGCTGATCCACCTCAGTCATTTGTTGACAATTACATTAAGCTTATTGCTGACCGAGACACTGCTAACTTCCAGAAAGTCCTTGAAATGAAGGTAAGTTTACATCAAAACAGTTGCATTCAATATAAGCTTTGAAGTAACGACCATTGATTGCAAGACATAGGATGATCAAAATCCTGAACCTACAACAGAGCTTACCACTACATACCTATTACCAGCATATAATATTAGATGGATTAAATCATCAGTCCCAAACTGACCAGACATCATGCAGTTGGCTCTGTTCATCAATTACCTGTATAAGTTTCTGCTCTTATATGTTTGCTATAGGTTCATTTTACTTTGTCCCTTCTTTGTTTTTCTGTCCACTTACAATAAATACAAGTGTAGTAATGCAATATATGTAGAATAGGATCATGTTGGCGATATTCCCTGCATGTTTGAATCCAGCAGTGCAAGCAAACTTGCTTTCATTTCTCTAAAGTAGAAAGAACATTTTCTTTAGTACGACTTCTTCAAAAGTGTGTAACAGTCCTTATCTCACGGCATCCTCTTTTGCAAACATTTACGTACTGTAGAGCAAAGGGGTCATTGTTGACACCACAGATTTTGTGCAAATGTCCAGGAATGTTGGTATTCGTGACCCTCTGATACTCTCTGATACTGAAATGATGTTATCCATGTATTGACTTTATATTTTTGGGCAATGATATGCAGCTGTTTCACTTTGTTGATACAGAATCTTCAGCAGAAACTGATATATGGAATTATGTGCATTGTGGAAAAAAACCAGAAAAACGAAAAGTGTGGTTTTTGATTGCCAAGTTTTGCATATGCCTGAAGTCAATCATAGAATCATATATTATGTGCATATAGCACCAAGCAGCTGACATGTATATTTGTGTCTTTTTCTTTCAGAGTTTAAAGAGGAGTGATCAGAATACAATGCTAGAGTTATTCAGGACCAGGGTACCAAGAGGTGAAGGTCAAACATCTTCACCATCAACTCATCAAGAACAGGAAGGCAGTAGAATACGAAGACTAGAGAAACTTATCAAGAGAAGATAGATGGGAACAAGGAGTTCAGTGGAATGCCACTATAACAAACACCACTATACCCAACATTTGGCTATATTGCACATCATCCTTGGCTGTGTACAACGTATAGGCATGCTGAATATTGTTCATTATAACAAACAGCCACTATAACAAACAACATCTGTGTATCCTGGCGTGTTTGTTATAGTGACGTTCCACTGTACCATTATAATTATAACACTATAAAGAATTGATTGAGGGTTCAGGGTTATCTATTTTGTTTTTATAGTGACTCATATGATTTATGTTACTTGTATAGAAGCTTAGACATGTCAGATCATGAACATAATCATGTGACAGCTGACATTTATAAAATGAACATTCCTTTCAAATTTAATTAAGAAGACAAGCCGTTATCAATGTTTTGAATAGTGCTGTTTACTCAGTACCTTTATTTATGTTTAATCAAGAAGGAAAACTAAGTCATGAATATCACCAGTTATGACCAATGAATTTTGTCATAGTACCTTTAACTGTTATTCCCAAGGTTAGCTGTGGCTATATTGTAACTCACCACAGTGTTTAATCAACTTGGGACTTCTTTTACATAAACAAAATGTAAGCTGATAGATCATCACACAATGTGTGCTTTTTTACTGGTTTGGGACAGTTGGTCTACAGTAACACACCAAGGCATAGACACATCCATACCGAGTCAATCAAACTTCAACAGCTGGAGCCTGTTGAAGTTTGTCAGGTTCAGTACCAATCACTACCAAACCTGTGACCAACTGTTGAAGTATGTTTGATTCAGTATGCTTCCTACTAGTACAAGGGCCTAGGGGTTAGGGTTAACACTGGGACCTGTTCTATTTGCAAGCATTTTACAGTATAGTTGCAGTAACCTTACAGTTGATATGAATGGTTTTTTAGGTTCTTTGGAAGATACATGTCATTTTAATCATCTCTTTTTTAATTGCATGGAAAAGAAAGATCAGTTTTTGAATACATATAAAAAGTTCTTGATCTTAGTCTAAGCAGGCTTAATCTCTTAGCACTATGTTGGATTTATCTTGGTGAATCTGTTTACTTGTTTCACAACAGATGAAAAGCAAGGCAATGTTTATGTAACCTGACTTAAAGTTCAATTTGGGATATGTAATTATATGGATATATTTATGTGTATAAATATGTATATGTAGAACTTATACTCGTGTCAGTCTGTTGAAATTTGAAACTATGGAAGATTTTGAAGCTGAGTTTTCAACTTGATGGCACAAGCACACAATAGCACTGTGCACTTGCGCTAAAAATAGCACCGAACCTCAGACAAACATTGCAACCGGCCATGCAAACGTGGGTGAGTGGGGGTATGTGTGCGCGTGCATGCATGGTGTTACGTCATTAGTGCAGATTGCTATTATGCGCACATGCTCACAATTGCGCACGCATGCTCAGAGCTAGCAAAGAGAGACTTCAGTCTGCTGCAGCTAAAGTCTCAAAAAGCCTCTTATTGTCTCTATTTTGTGAAAGAAAAAAAAATTGTAATATCTGCACTCTGCAAACATCTCATTATGTAATTGTATCATTGGGAAATGTACAAGTTGTAGATGTCATGTACCAGTCAGTAGCAATACTGAATGCCCCCAGATTGACCAATCATATGATATATTATAGCATTACATGAATATTAACATGCAAATGTAGTTGTAGTACATTTGTATGGATTAACTCTTTCACTGTTAACTGTTGGTAAACCAGTTTAGTACTGCAGATCTTGTTTTTTCTAGGTTTTTTTTTTCATATTTCTTTTCTGTGTTTAACATTGAGACCACCTTCATGTAAAACCAATTTGACAATTTGTATTTATATATTGTATGTGTTTTCCTGACTTGAATCATCTTGGAACAATCTACAGTGGAGCCATTTTGTTTTGTTTGTGTACACAATTTTTCTCAAGAAATATACTGCTTAGAAAATGTAGCGGTATTTGTTTGCAGGGGATGTATGGCTGTACATGTAGGTGAGGGGTGTGAGGTTTACTGGATACATGGAGTGCATTTGATTGTTTGCCAAATATTGAATAGAATGAAATTGTGAGGTCACTTTGGGGCTTTAACCCTTGCTTTGATGAACTGGAATGTGGCTTGTTACATTCAAAATGTGCACCTCACCTTCTGTAGTGGTCCCGAATAAAATATCCATGTCATTTTATAAGAGGATTGTTGTTTGAAGTTTTTCAGTATTTTTGTTCTTACATTCTTGTGTCTCAAGAAGAATTTACAAGAAGAATTTCATAATGGAATCTCAAACATCCAGAACAATGGCAAAACAAGCTGGAGCAGGAAGTCCAGTTGCATTAATGGCTTGTAGTACGTAGTGGAAAAGAGCTATAAAAGGATCCCCTTATATGCAGGCAAGTTCAGTTAATTCCAGTGGGCCATGCTGGTTAAATGTGATAGTCTGGTCAGTTCACTCTCCAGGTAACTAGGCCCATTATAGGGATTTGCCTGGGTGTAAAATCAGTAAAAGCCAGTTCAGCATGTACTTCATGTAACGGAATTTCAAGCTAATATGAATCTAGCATCTAAATTTAACCTTAAAAGTGAAGAATTGTGCAGTTATAACAAATGGTGATATGTAGCTGCGCTTACCAACCATACCCAGCTATACCAGCAGCCCACAATTCCCAGTCTGCAAAATAATCAACAAGTAGAAATTATGTACAACTTGCATGTTGTGCATGATCATTTATTGCAATGAACAATCCAGTCCCTTTATATGTAAGTAACACATAGCTCTTTATAACACGTACCCAGTACTTAGCCCCATTACATGACTAGATGTCTAGTATGGTTGCAGTGTGCCCAGTACATGACTAGATGTCTAGTATAGTCGCAGTGGATGAAATTAGACAAAATTCACTCCTTGTGTCTGAAGTACTTCACTAATTATAGTGAGTACCACACAGCCAGATTTTGGAACATTTCAAGTGTTTCCTTAAGTCACAAAGTGGTGGGTAAATTTCAGTCTAATGACTAATTTCTAAATTCTAAGTATATTAAGATAACTTGACTAACAATGACTAAGTTTTAATACCGGTACTCATTAAAAGTAAAACATGTACTTCATATATTTATGTACATTGGATCATGGTGAATACACACTTACACAGTGCTACAACATATTTTGTATATTACTGGTACATGTACATATATCAAGGGTACTGTGTGGAGTGGGCCTTATGCATGTTTATTGGAAAGATTTCCACTAACGGACAACACAAAATTCCATGCACAAACCCTATGGGACTGAACTGGTGTGCATGACAGAGAGCGTTTTGAGATTAAAAAAATGGCTGCCCCTGCAGCTTCATGTCAAAAACATAAAACTCGCTTTTCAGGTATGCAACTCCAGTTCTACACAGCTGAAATTACAGTTAATAATTACTTGCAACCAGTATTTAAGTTAGCTCTTAAAAGGTACAATGCTTTGTCTGTATTGTCCGTTAGTGAATATCTTTCAGGTACAATGACCAGTAGATACATATTGTTAGATAACACCAATTTTAAGTGTATTTTTTTCTGGGATGATTCCAAATTTATCTTACTTACACTCAGTGCTACTTACTTAAACAGGAATCTTACAAGTATTGTATTATCAAACACAACCAAATTATGACATGCAAATCAGGTAAAGTAATTCAAAAAGACAATATAACACTATCTTAAGAGACCAATGACGTACTATTACATGGTATCCAAAAGTAGTATCACATATACATGTATATGAGCAGAGTGGTATTACATGTATGTGTAAGACTTGCAGCTTAGCAACACAGACACAGTGCTGTAAGATTAACATGAGTTTGCAAGTACTAATTATTTCTCATGGGAATATGATTACAGAACTCCATATGGCAACTAAGAGGCTTTGAGACAGACAACTACATTATAGCAATAACAGTTACATCATAAATGAATGATGGCAAGAATTAATAGTTTTACCTAGGAAACAACCAAATCAATAAGATAATACAGTAAACGAACACTTTCATGCTGCCTGTACAGTGTGTCCCCCAAAAAACAAATGATACCCATTTTAAACAAAATAAATGTATGAAAAGAAAAATAATGTTGTTAGCTATTTGATTTTTAGTCTGTTGTATTCAGTATCTCCCAGGCCATGTTCTGACGAAATTTCAATGCAATCTATTCATGCATCACTGAGCAATTACTGATTGTCTGGAAAAGTCTGTTTTCCAGCCAATACAAATGAGTGACAATGGTGGTCATCTTAACATTCTTAGTTGTGATCTATAAATCTCCCCTCGACATGGCCGACCACATTCACTACCCACCCATTGAGATAGTGAATGCAATAGACTAAAAATAATTTAGCTAAAAACATAAAATCTGTTCATAATTTTTTGAAAATGGGTATCGGTTTTTTTTAGGACACTGTAGAATGCATTATATCAAGAATGATACATAATAAGCAAAATGATCAAATATTACATTATGCAACATAATTACTACTTGCATGATATGTAAGGACATACATGTAGGCCTACTGATACTTCATAAATTAGATACATTACAGTGTATGTAAGTATATATACATAATTTACAGTTTATAATAATCATGCTTAAAAGGAATATCAGTTTAATCTGTACATGATGTTGAGTTGTAAAGATAAAATGATAGGTTTACATTGGGATGCATCACCAGCATGTTCAAATCAGATGAAGGTGTTTGCATTGATGTCATTATATAGCACTAGTGTCATTGTCCGATGTCATTTCTGCAAAGTTGACGTTTAAAACTGATCTACTATTTTTCACATGTATAATCAGTCAATTTGTTTTTAAAAACATTCATAATATCCACTGTCTACATCTGATTTGTAAAAAGCAGCAAAAACTCTATGTAAGAATTTGATGGAATTTGATTTGGGGTGATTTTGACATAATGAGTTAACCCACTATGACCAACTGGGATATTTTAAGCACAGACCCAAGGCAACATTCCTCATATGTACAAGGCATACAGTTCAACAAGGCTTGTTTCTTATCATATTAAACACGCTACGAACAGGACAAATAATGAATGTAGGAATAATTACAGATCAACTAGGAGCAATACCTTCACTGATGTTGGCTCATAATAACAGCATGATATTTACTCAATGAAGTATGTTTTGTGTACAGGAAATCTACTCAATTACAACTGATTCTTGGGGAGTCAGAAAGCTTGAAATCTCAGTTCAAAGCATGATACACAATTCCACTGAAATATGCTATTGCGATTCCAATATCATCTCCACTCATTCTAATAATAGAAGCTCATAATGATGTCATCACTGAAGTAACTGGATCTCAATAATGTGTGGCAAATGTACTCTTCATGTAACCATGGCAAATACAGTATACCATCACATGGTGGCTGGTGCTCATTTGCACTTCACAATCAGAAACATATAGAAAGTGCGTTTCCCACAAAGTATACTTCCATGTCCTGCATGGACAGCAACAGTCGTCTGTAAAAATACCAGTCCCATACGGTGCCCACTTTTGAGAAAACAGTGAAAAAATAATTTTCTATGTTCCGGAGATCAAAATTGTTACTAGTCATTGGCTTTTACTCTTTTTCTGGATAAATACAGCATTTCAGGCAGAAATTAAACGGTATGTTTCTACCATCACCATCTTTATACCCTGTAAGTTATACGTAAATCTGTGGAGATTTCTATTTCGGTATGCTAGCAAAGTATGATACTACCTTTAAAACTTGAACTGACTGCAGAAACCAATCCACTAAGAGCATAGCACCATCTAATGGAAGGATTTGGATTAGGTAACAAGATGCACAGACTGACTGCAAATACTTGTCTTGTAGTCAAGGTTCTAAATACAGGTAATTTGTTCCTAATTGTGGATAGTCATTGCCAGGGTTTTGTGAATGCTATAGTACAGCATCTTCATCATGTATCAAACAAACTCAAATGAGTACTCTGAGATACATGATACAGTCAAGCATGTCAGTATGTCATGTATGTTTGCTGCATTTTACTCCCATCTCCTATTCTACACGTAGCAACATTTCAATATACAGTGGAACACCATTATAACAAACACACTGGGATGCACTAAAATTGTCCATTATATTGGTTGTTCATTATAGTGAACCATGTTCAGCATGCCTATAGCTCAGCGCGTAGTGACGTCATTCTACTCGCCAACCTTGGAGCGATGAAAATAAAGCAGCAAGTTGTATGGTTTTTAAGACAATAAACTGCCAGGATTGTTTAATCTTAGTTTACGGTATTTCAAAGAAGGATTATTTGTCTGAGGACAAACTATGACTCGACAATGGCAGTCGTACAGAACACGATATCTGCTTCTTGACAAAAGCATTCAGAAAACAATTCTGAATTGAATTCTATTTTTTGTGCGTGATTTGTCGGTTGACAAGTTCATGAGAATGAAAGTACCCAGATGTCTGTACTGATCTATACATTGTACATGAAAATTGGGAGCCAAGGATGATGTTTGGTATAGCCAAATGTTCGACATAGCGGTGTTCATTATAGTGGTATTCCACTGTACTTCTCATCTTAATCCTTCAGACAATCTTCAGTCACTCCCTGAGCAGCGAGCTCTGCCATTACATTATCAAAATACTTGGGATCAGGGAATCCATGACCAGTTACATTGGAGCCAAATTCAGTCTTGTGATGTATCTCATTCCATACAACGGTACATGATTCACCTGTAGTAGCTGATGTACCAATAGTGAATAGGAGACAGCGTTCCCAGGCAATGATCAGAAGCTTCAAGATCTGGTCAAAAACAAACAACCAAGCATTCAAATTACCACATGAAAGCAGTTTAAAAAAAGATTGGAAATTCTTTATCTGTAAAATCTTGGTGCTGAAATATGATTCCTTTCAGGAAAATCTTCATGAGAAATGTCTTGGAACTCCAGCTCACAATGGGAGCACAGTAATCATAGGATTCATGCCATATGAACTCAGATGCATCAATGAACTATAAATAATCAATCCCAACTGTATAATTTTACCTTTCTTCCTATTTCATTATCTGGTAGATAACAATGGCGAGGGAAACCACGAGCTGAGTAGCGCTTGCCAGGATTAGGATGATTTGGCCCCTGACAAAAATAAATGAAATAAATAAATCTTACAAAGTCTACAAGAACATGTTGCTGGAGTAAGTTTCCACCTGCTCATGTTATCTACAGTCTATATTACACTCTACGTGAATATATGAGCATTTGTTGCATCTTCACAGGCAACTTGGAGGAAACCAACTCTACTGCCATGACTGCAAGCAACCGTGACAAAACCCACTTCAGTTGGTGTCAGACTATCATTAATACTAAGTGTTATTGTTCTATAAAAACTGTAAGAAACGTGTGGGTTGCATGGGGGATTTTTGTAGAAGATAAGCAAGGAGAGATTGTCTGATTTACATGATATGGCCCTGCCCTTGTACATGTACATCATGTAACAGACATCATTCACTTGGATTTAAATTACAGGATTTCAGCCAGTAAGCTTACCTAAAAGTTGCATCAAATGAAAAACAGATACATCGTAACCCATTCCACCTGGGACGCATCTATAGCAATTTGCCTCATGGTCTGAGAATATTTATGATTGCTTTGTTATTTCCATTGAAACACCCTGAATTTGAGTATTGTCTGGAACAAGAGGTTTAATGAACCTTTAATGTCCCCCCAAAATCAGTCATTGTCGTACATTTATACTCTTAATGTGCATTTGGATAGAGCTTGGCATTTTCAAGCTGACCGTACATAGATTACATCCTCCTGGAATTGGGGATATAGTTAAGTGGTATTCAACCATTGGTCCCTGCACACATGGCCTGGCCAGATGACCTCTATTTGACCAGTGACTGATAATGAGGCCGGTTATTAAAAAATGAAAACAAAACAACCCAAACAAAATGGGCTGAAGGGGTTTATACAATAATTGTAACAAACATGCTTAGACATCACACACTGTAGATGAGTCACAACTGAATACACTAGGCAGCTGTGACATGATGAGTCACAATGATGAATCTTATCATTATAGCGGTATAATGAGCTGTAGCCATTTTGTTTCCAAACTCTTTAATGGTCTACAAAAACATCATTGCTCCATGTTATGCAAACACTTTCTCTTTCCCTAGTAAAACCCAACCAAGGCTGTATGTACAAGTATGACAAAAACATGCAATGAATCCAAACAATTGTACACTGTGAAGTATATTTACCTGTATTCCTGGTGGTATATCATAGATGATCCTAATGGTATGACATTCTGGAAATCCTTGTAGTGAATGAGGTATGGTATGATAGTCCATATGTCCGGCAGGCTGGTTACCATGCTTAACACCATAGATAGTCTTACATGTTGGACACTGTATACTACCATCCTATACAAACACATAAATCAAAACAACAAATACTTTACATGTTATTCCAAAATAGAAACATTTGACAAACTCGCTGAAGATAAGCAACAGATAATTTTTGAAAAGTGAACAGTATCCTTCAAATTTTAAAATCATGATGCAAAATGAAACTGTAACAATTTTATAGAGTTGCTTAAGCACAAACTTTGCTTAAGCATGAAAAGTCTTCCTTGATCAAATAGGATTGTCAATCAAATGTTCATTTTGACTTGAATTCGGCCATTGTTTTCTGAACATAACACTCACAGGGAGTTTTGGCTGGCATACTGACTTTAATACTAACCAAGGTTTTTGGTGCTTAAGCAAATGTTGGTGCTTAAAGGTACAACACATGATTGGTTAAGGTCACAGGACTGCACTCATACTTTGTCTGATCAAACATGTACATGAAATAATAAACCTGTGAAAATTTTAGCTCAATCGGACATCTGAGTCACGAGAAATAGTGAAAACCTGACTCGATTTTTCTATAAAGCATGAAGAATGGTTTACTATATGTTTGTTCCTTTTCTGTCTCAAACTTTTTGGAGGCCTTGCAAATCCTATATGCTCCCTTTAAGCAGTTCTTTGAAATTGGCCACTAATGGCAGTAGAAGTGTTGTGTATTATCAAATGAATTGTGATGACCTCATACTGACAAAAATACAATATTATAATGTGAATAGTAGTCTTAAAGATACTCCACAAAAAGTTGGTAATGGGTAAGTCAGCTAGGAGGTGAGTTGACCAGTTACCAACCCACCTTTGGTCCACTATTGTACATTGCATGAAGACACCCTCTATGGAACAGATGACCACATTTCATCAGCTTCTGCACAACATCATCACTATCCTCTGCATAGTGCGATCCTTCAACCAATTTCTCATAACAGATAGGGCACTCCTGTCAAATGGGTGTACAAATGAAAGTGACAGAAAAATCAATGTTTATGATTAAGTATTGCTTTAAATAGTTGCAACTGATGGTAGTATTTTGTAAACCACAGAATATGGAACAATAAATTGGCTGCCAAAGGATAAATGCTTCACAGAGTCAATCGAAATAAACAAACAAATGCACAGAATTCTGCATTATGCAGCTTGGAATAAAATATCTCAAAATATAAACTAAAAATCATAAAAATAATGAATATTTATGAGTAATGGTAATCCGTTTATAGTCTGTCTGTCATTTCATGAAGTGACAGATGGAATAAAACATTCCATCTGTCACTACATTAAACATGTATACATGTAATTAGTATTACAGTGTAGGCCCTTTATCATAATGAAATTGCCATAGAAATGTGCAATGCCAATATAACTCTGAAAATACACAGTGTTACAATGAACCAAGCAATCTTTCATCCAAATTCAAATGATACCAAAGTGAAATAGACTGCAATCACAGTCAATAGCCTGCATTAAACCAGCACACTATGCACATGCCAATAACATTTATCAGTCATACAAGGAGAATGTAAATGAAATTCTCACAATGAATGTAGCCAGGAATGCAAAGGGTGATACCCAAGCCACCTCTATTCTTACCTCATCTGGAATCTTCTTCACCTTTGTCACATATTTCTTCATTACGTCATCAGCAGAATCAACTGCAAATGAAATGAATATTTTAGGCTATTGAGAACTTACTGACAGTCTACATGTTATACAAATGAGTATCCCTGGCATTAACATTTACCAGGATTAAGTAGGGCATACATGTAAAATCAATTCAAATCTTTTAATATAATATGTACAATGATGTACAACACCAATTATCAGGAAATTATCATGTTGTAAATGTGCATTTAAACTGACCAGCCCGCAACTTTTTACAAATTCAGCTGGTAATCAGACTAGCACTATAGAAACAGGGGAAATGTACACACATGTACATTGAAACAATTGTCAGGTCATGCAACCGCATGAACAAAATGATGATGAAAAAAACAGACATATGGTATAAAGTCTGATGGTTTGACAAATACATGTATGAAATGACTATGGCTGCATGGCATCTGATTATCACTACACAAATCAGGTACATTATCGTACTACATGAAGAATGTTGAACACAATGCACTGTGATGCAAACATTAATTTTTTTAATGCAACACAAGCATTTCCATGAGCATTTGCAAAGGATTCAATGTGACAGTAGTATCAATGGTGGTCAGTGTTTCTATAAGTGTCTTTACATGGTGCAGTACAGCACACTGTACATGTACAGTGTAGACCAACTATGTACATAGTGAAATGTACTGTATGAGTCAAGGTTGAATATGTCATATATATACTGGTATATACATCAAGGGTATCATGCTGCCTTTCTCCTTGACATGATTTATATACACAAGTACACATGTACAGTGTATCATAAACATCACTCATTGTATACAAATACGCAATACAGTGTACATCAAAAGCTTATTACGCTGTATGCATTTACATATTGTAGTAATTTCTACACACTCATGTGAACATGTATTCACATTACATCTACTGCTTTGCCCAATATACCCTACACCCATGACACCTGTCAAGCACAGCATACATGTATTAGTGGTTGAGTGGCATTAGTCAATATCTCAATTTCGATGTTAATTTGTTCCAAAAAGGATTTGTGTAAAAGAACCAAGCAAGAATTGACACGAAGGTTACAAACCACACAATATAAAACCCTGTATATACTGCATATGTACCAGTCCAACACAACCCTGGCAATGCACTGAGTTAACTATAACATGAAAAAGTATCATTCACTCCATAACCCTATAATGTGTAATGAATGCCCTACTATACTGTACATTGTACATAGTATGTATGAAGTCTACCAGGCAGTGATATCGGGAATGGTCTACCTTTAATAGGAAAAGCATAAAAGGTTCCACCAGGTGCCCAACTATCCACCCCGAGGTCCCTATCAATGCTCACTTTCTCTAAGAATATGGGAACTAAGAACAAGGACAGTAAATACAAGGTTTCATCTGGTGTAATACTACCAAGATCAAGCTGGGTCTGTCCACACTATTTGATAACTTATGGGGTGTAACATGGATTTCAAATCAAGTCTACTCTTTTGCTAAATTTTGTTTCCTAAACATTCCTGTATTCATTCGTAGTTGTGCTGAAAAATGAATAGGCTGATTCATTGGATAAGTAGGAAATTATATTGCATCTTTAACTTGAAATGAACGATAACGACAGACATTCTTGTATTGACATTTAAGTATACCCTTGTCATAACAATGCAGACTTGTTCCATTTATATCACTTGTTCAAATTTCAGCACTAAAAATTAAAGCAACCTATTTGTTATTCATGAAATTAGGATGCGTCTTGAACATTGTTCATTTAACCAAAACATTTCTGTCGCCGTAACAAATGTGAAATCTCGAAGATGTAGACACTGTAGTTCAAAAATACCTAGAGGTAATGGCCAGTTGCCATCCCACAATGGATAGCTCTGCATAAGGAACACAATTTAGAATAATTAATTATTTTCATTACTAATTGCCTGCATTTAATGATGAAATGTCCGTTCATGTTACAAACATTACATCTTGAAGATGATCCTCTGTAATATCTTGAGTACTTCGAAATCTATCAAACTTTTTGGCTGGCCAAGTTCTTACAAGAATATGTGATGTAGTTAAAGAGAAAACATTGCAAATGACTTGCTGTATCAACTCCTGTGCTTGGTTCCCTCTATGTCACATTTATGGATAGTGTGGATAGACCCAGCTACTATGTATGGTATACATGTATAGTACCAGTACAGTACCCTACAACACTGTAGTCTTATTGTACCTGTATGTTGACCATACCTTTAACAAGTGATGTCTTTTGCTTCTTCTTGCTGGGTTTGATGCCTTCAACTGGTCGAATATTCCCTTTAGAGGTGGGTGGGGGAGCAAAGATAGGGATGGGCGTTGATTGAACTGTGACAGGTACTGCAGTGGAGAGCAACAGGCCTGTGATGGCTGGCAACGAGTGGTAAGGCAAGATCAAGTATTGCCAAGAAAATATGACCAAAAAACCAAAACAAAACCAAAAACAAAAGGGAAAGAGAGAGAAAGAGAGATAAACAATGATGTGGGCTAATGGAGGAGTGTGGTTTAGAGGATATTAATTCATGAGTCAGCATGAAAACAAACCATTGTGTTATTATTATTAAAAAGCCATTCAAACTTTGATTTAA
This sequence comes from Astropecten irregularis, assembly GCA_963971285.1. Classification (NCBI taxonomy): domain Eukaryota; kingdom Metazoa; phylum Echinodermata; class Asteroidea; order Paxillosida; family Astropectinidae; genus Astropecten; species Astropecten irregularis. Next base: position 3,816,945 of record OZ020247.1, on the reverse strand, counting down.
ACCATGTAAACATCTTGCACATGAAATACAAAGGCAAGCACACATGTAACATGTACTGAAACATTGTAGCTGGCATTGTAGCTAAACATTCTTCAACTGAATTGAAAATTGCATTTTGCAGTTAGGGCTTGTTTGTGTCACGTTCCAGATCAGTGATCTTGCAGATCCACGTCCCATGCAGGATACACTAAAATGGGATCCAGATCAGCAGGATCACTGATCTCTTGTGTTAAACAAACAAGCCCTACATCAAACAGCCACAATATTTACATGTAGATGTGCAATGTATTCTAGACCCCTAAATATGCGAGTGGTTTCGGCATTCTTGCTACAAAGAAATCAATATTTCACCAAAGGTACATGTACATGTACGCTGCCACACGTTGTGTTTATTTCATACCAGAGATTACATTGATGAATTGATGAACTTTATATTACATGTACTGTATAACACCAGGCTTGAAGCTAGGCTTGGAACAAGGCTACAGCCATGGCCCATAAAGCCTCGTTTCATAAAGGCCCATAGTATTTCTACATTCAACATTGACAGCTAAAGACTTGACTCAACTACATGTACTGTACATGTACATGTATGAGTCACAATACTGATGACCTGACTAAGCCACAAATAACACAGTACATACACAGTACAGTGTGTACCTTTGAGGGTAATGAGGCTAATTATTGATATCAAATGAAAATATCAAATAGAAAACAAGATTTCTCATTAAGACACAGTCCACTATGTACATGTAATATGTACACAGTAAAGTGTAGTAAATCTACCAGCATAATGTAATTTGCGTATCTACATGTATGCATTGCATTGTGACATGGTAGCATTCTATTGCGTAGGCATGGCATACAGTAGCACAGTTTTATGTAGTCTTGTGTAAAAACTGCATACTTTCTGCAATCGACGCTGAAAGTATGAGAAAAAGTTATATTTAATTCTTCGAGTTTTACTTGCACACCCCATTGCATCCCTCACCATATTGTTGGAGGATTTTGAAGTGTTCTGATTACTTAGTGATAAAGTTAAGGGAGTTAGTGTTAATGAAAAGGTAATTAATAATATTGAGCAAAATCTGGTAATTTCATATTCGGTTACTGATTGTAAAAAAAAACAGGTGAACAGTTTACCTCTGTATTAGTCTGTTAACACGTACGATGTGCATGATTTATGGTATATGTCCTTTTTTAATGTGATCGTCGCATTTGGAATGCTTTTTATGAAGTTATTTTTAGATCAAGCATTTTATTAATACATGTAGATCAAGTATTTACAATGTTTCTTTTAGATCAAGTATGTGAAATTTGTGTTTCTACTTGGCAAAATGGACAAAATAACTGACTAAAATTCAAATATATTCTACAGTTTACACTTTTTGAGTTGTTAAGCATGAGCCAAACATTCGTCCCTTTTCCCCCCCCTTCAGTTTTGTGTTAACGGTTAGTGAACATTTGTAATCGAATAATTAAATCTGAGTTGGTTAATCTATAACCGGATAAAAATCCCAGCACTAGTAATTAAGTTGAAGAATCAACTTAAAAACTTTTTAAAGGTTAAGTGTATTGTGCTTATAAATGTATAATGTAGGTGGGCAATTCCGCAGTAATGGAATCACATTTCAGAGAAAAGACGCCTGTTATTTTGCATAGTGTGGATTAGTCTTATGGCCTACCTCCTAACAAATGCTTTATTATGGTCTGCCTACCCCTACCATCATATCAAAATAAAACAACTTAAATTTCCTTCAAGTGGAAAGATCCAAGGCCCAAAATGTGCCGGTAATGGAATGACGTCAGAAAATGCCACCAAATGCCACCCATTCAGAACAAATCTGAACAATATTGAATCCCTAAAATATAACTTTTTATGACAAAATTGAATTTGAATGCATGAAGACCTTGTTAATGGTGATGTTGTGCATCATGTCTATGGGATGTAAAGCACAATCCTACCTGTCATGACTGGACTTAGTTTAGCTCCTGCTGCATGAGCTGGTCTGGCTATTATAGAGTTAGGAGTTGACCGAGACCTGCAACATATACAAAGAAAATCAAAAAGGTACATGTACATGTACATGTATGAATGCACATATATAGTGTATGCACATTTTGGGGTTATAATACAGTATAATTTTACACATTAATAAGGCTCCGTGCACAAGCTATTTATAGAATACGCCAGGGCTTTATATCGACAGCTTTTGTTACCCGGATGTTCGGACAAATTTCACAATGTATATGTTTGGTATATGACATACGACTTGTTTGTCTGAACATTTGAATGTGACGTCACGAGCATGGAGCCCTATTACATGAAAATTGTATGTACTACAATCGAGAAAAACACAAACATGCAAAAAGGCTTTGTGAGGTAACCTACATGTACATGTGTATGTAAATTATGGTCTAGGGAAAATGTTTTTTTAATCAATGTAAACATGGCTCAATTGACAGTTTGAATTTCTAATTTCTAGAATGCATAACAGTCTTTATCACATCTACTTACCTTGTCATTCTGTTAGCTGCTGCAGCAGCTGCAGCTAAACATGATGTTGTGGAACTTGAAGTCATTACCACACCACTTGAAATGCTTGGTCTTTCATTGGAAGCAGTGCTAACTGCTGCAATAGTTGCTGGTACACTGACTGATCTAGGTAATGATGACCGTGTTCCTACATTGCTACTAGCTGTACTAGTTCCTGCATCTGGGTCTGGTGGTGATGACCATGCAACGGTTGCACGCACACCGCTCGTAGCAGCCACAGATTTTCTGGATGTTGAACGCTTGCCAGCATGTTTCTTTGCTGCTCTTCCTAGAGATGAGGAAGTCGTTGTTGAACAGTCAGATCCTTGGGATGAGTTGGAATCATCTGGTGCTGTCATATTGGACTGCTGCTGTGACTGTAGTAGACTATTTGGTCTACTCAGATTGGGTGATCCATTGTCCTGTGTCTGAGCAACATCCACAGTATCAATGCTGGTACTGGAGCTAGACTGAACTGAAGGTATCCTTGGATAGCCTGGTGCTGATACACATAGTCGGCGTATATTCCGAACAAAACCAGATCCTGAACGTTGTTGCTTCATTGTAACTAAGTCAAGCTCATATGGTAGACAGCTTGGTGTTACTGATAAGTCAATAGTACCATTAGCATTCTGAAAGGCTTCTTCTATGATACATGAGGTATCAACATCATATGGGCACCAGCCATAATCATCTTGCCACTGCCATTCAATGTTTTGACCAGGTGCTGATGTACATGGGAAACATCTTCTGCGTACTGACCGAACTGTTCCTGTAAATAACAAGCAAAGAATGGAAATGTTTACCAGTAAATTATAATTGAATGCTTGCTTAGTAGTAAACATGTACACATGTACTTGCAAAAACTTCAATATTTTAAAAGTGCAATTCAAACTATACACAGAAACAATGCATGTAATACTGTTCAAAAACAATGAAACACAACCAACTTATCGTTTACATATGTGTACAACTGTACAAGTATCTTCAGGGCAATGTTCAGGCTTACCCATGATAGGGATGCATTAACAACCTTTAGAGGATCTGAGCAGGGAATCGACACAGTCAGTGCTACAACATATGTATGTAGTTGGCAGAATCACATTAACCACATCATGTCTTTGAAAATGCAGAGGAAATTTGGTGACGCTCAATAAAGGCTTTTCGCTATGTCAAAAGCTATTCCTTACTACAAAATCTGTACCGTGGCCAGGAGTGAGCCTCAGAAAACTATTCCTTTTCACACTACAAATTGCTTAACCCCAAGATTTGCTGCCCTGGGTTAAATTTTTCTGAACCCAGGGCTCATTTATCCTGAGTACCGTTCTCACTTGTTTTCTTTAACCCGTAGTTGTTATTTACCCTAGGCAACAGTGCCCCGGGTTAACGCTGTGCCATTCACACTACAAGCAGGGTTTCGCACAGCAGCAGGCCTTGAATTTGGTTCTGAAAGGGGCAAGGCCACTTTTCCATTGCAAGGGGCACTTCCATTGGAAAATCATAATGTCTATGGAAACATTTGAAGGGGCACCAAGGCAAAGAACAAGGGCAACGAAGGCCATGGCCTCCATGGCCTTCGTTAAATTCAAGCCTTGCAGCAGTACTTTCAGAGCGTGCTGTGATCCCGCAATGACTTTACATGTCAACCAGTCGCATTGTTCGTACACGTACATGTACAAGCAAGCTCTAGCTGAAAATGGTGCTACAGGCGACATGGAAGCCATATCAGTCGCAGTTCTGGTGATGATGTCGTGAATGCAACGTCTTCATTCGGCAAGAAGGCAGAGGTTACTTTCTATGGGATTGCTGTCTCTTGATTTTCACAAGTAGCATTGACAGCGATGGCTGTGGATTACGCAAGTGTGTAGCACTTGTAGCATTCATGAACGTGAACAAAAAAGGGACATGAATGTCTGTCATTACTCAACGTGTTGTCCGCCTTAACCCCGAGATTGGTCTATGGGATATGGGATAACCCCAAGATAACCCAGAGATTTTGTAGTGTGAAAAGGGTATACTAGATATACGGTAGAGACACATTGTGACTAGTCTGGTACCGACTATGTAGATGTAGATTCCAGATAAACACTATTCTCAGTCGCAACATGCGGCCATGTTGAGCAGTGTAGGCCAGAGGCAGAAATCAAATTTCTGAAGAGCATATTCTGTGTCATACTTCTCAAATGTGAACTTCTATAGGCCTAGCAGGAGGTTGTGGGTTCGAATCCCACCTGAGCCAGCATGTGATTTTTTTACGTGCACTCACAACTGAGTATACAGTGCTCATCCACGTCAGTGAAGGGCAAGCCTAATTTGCATATTTTCTATAGGCCTATATAACCATTTTTATAAAAAAAACCCATGAAATTAAAGCGATCCCACCATTTTCGCTGCTGTTGCTGTTGAATGTTGCAAACTGTCGTTTTGTCCTGTTTGATTTAAGTTTCCGTCTTTTTGTAAATTTGTCCTTTTGTCGTAGTGTCCTCTTTTATTTTTTGTCCTTTGCTCAATTGCCATTTTGTTTTCTTCTGGTTAAAATTGTTCTTTGATTTACATTTTATCTTTTCATGAATTTGTTCTCCTGTTGATTTGTACTTTCATTGTATAAAATTGGTTTTTGGTTGTAATGTTTTTTGTCATGCTTTTGACCCTATCATTTGGCAAGCAGGGTGACAAAGAAAGTTGTTTTTTCTTTGTTAAATTATTTTTAAGTGTGATTCAACAAAATTGAGACTACAACTCATAATGAGTGGGTAAGAATATCTAGGTGTTTTTAGACGCATATGACGACCATGGAAAATTGTGCACGATTCTATGGCGAAGATTAAATTTTTTGGTCATTTCTTATGAACGCCATATTTTCTATAAACGGCAATCAGACCATACATTCAAAATTATTGAAATGTCACATTCTAGTGAAATTTCAGCTTGTAAATCGTAGTAGCTGCCGAGTGCATCTGAAGTGAGAGGTACGATAACCATATAAAGGAAATAAATACAACTCAATAGCATCTACTGTTCCAAAATGATATTTTCGACTTTCAGCAAAATGTTCCCAAGTCCTTAAAACCCTAGATTGAAGAAATCTGTGCAACATTTTAGTGTCAAAACACATTTTCTTACACGCTTGTCGCGAACTTGAAAACAACCCATCTGCCAATTGATGTTGTCTGGTCTGGCTAGTCTAGTTAAAATGTGACGTACCGAAATGAGTGTTTCATTTTGCACAGTGCGCACACACGCTCTGCATGTCAGTCATGCAATGATTGCAAGCGTCATCAAGACGCTACTGCTACCGTTCGTGCGTACTTGCGCATTGCATATAGAGTACACTCTTCGAAATGCATTCCATTTAAAGTTTTCGTGTTCCACAGACAGGCACTTACATTCAAAATGACTGTGCCCAGGACGGCTTCAAAGCGTCTACGCACGGAGAACGGGACGCTAGTGCTCTAGTAATTTTAATATAGCTCTATGATTTTTACAAGTAATAAACTGCTGCAAACTGCTCAGCAGCCAAAATAATGACCTGAAATTTATAAGAGTTGGAAGGGCCTGACGCGTTTCGATCCGAGCAGGATCTTTATCAAAATTCAAAGGCTTAAGCCTTCAACAAAAATCCTGCTAGGATCAAAATGTGTCAGGCCCTGGTTTTTAATTAGTTCATCTATTTAAATCTCTATATCTACATGTATTTAAAACAATAAATCTCTAAATAACTCAAAGGCTTTAACCCTTTCAGCCCCAACGGCGACTAAAGTCGCCCATGCATTGGACTGCGCGTGTGCCCACGGGCGACTTTTTCGCCCATACGTTGTACACCGCTTGAGCCCCAATGGCGACTTTAGTTGCCGAGCGACTTGCGCAAGTTTGTGTTGAGTTTTAAACAGGTAGAAAGCTTAATGACGCGTCTTTCCAATGGTACACAATACATATATAGGGATGCCATTACAAATTTTCGAGAAAATTGACCTACAAAGTTACAAGGCCAACAAAGTTTTCAAGCTGAAATTTGCTCGCCTCAAGAGCGTCATGACTGACCGTGATGCCACAATTCTTGCTGAACTTTTTCCTGATAGTGATTCAGGGCCTGTTTGTTTCGGACGAATCCTGTGGATCCGGATCCCATTTTATAGCGTACCCTGCATAGGAGAAGGATCCCAAAATATCGGATCTTTTGCGTGAAACAAACAGGCCCTCAGAAATGGAATCAACTAGTTCAGAAGATCCCAGTGATATCAGCAGTGATTCTGATGATGATTTTGACGTTACGAACTCAGCTGGTTCAAGTGCCACAACACCGTACCGGGAGCGGGCCAAGCCAACACTGCGGCACCGGGCCGAGTGCGACTGGAGCCCGCTGGGGTCGTGCCGGTGGCCGTAGTGGTGGCCGGGGTGGACTTCGCTGTGCTCAGACACGCAATTTGTGACAGTTCACATTTACCATGAGATATTGTGCAAATAATAAAACAAGTACATAGTAATTTTTACATGGTTGGAAAGATCATTTCAGTGGCTTCAAAGTTTGTGCACAAAGTTTTTTCCCATGAATTCCTTCATACTGAAAATCGAGTTTGAAAATAACATGTATTCTCAGCTGCATTGTTTGTGTGTGTGCACAAAAAAATGTGGGACAGGGCAGTGTACTGTGTGCAAACAATATGGTCACCACAGGACGCATGGTAATAAACAATGTGGGGCTGAAAGGGTTAATGTTAGAGTAGACTAACGTTAGCCCTTTAACATGAACTGACTCATCCATTAGCCTGGGTCTATGGCATTCATTGCATTGGCAATCTTACCCGTGTTTAATCTCTTTTGTTGACGTGTCGAAAAGTCTATCTCATACATAATCATCGACGGATCAATGTCACCAAGACGAAGCCTTAGCGTTCTGCCGTAATTCTCTTCGATTCCTGTGACGATATTGGACTGATAAGGTCGCCATCTTCCATGGTCTGTAAACCATTCCCAAACAACGACATCACTTTCTTCCGCCATTTTTCTGCTTAGTATGGTGCTCTTCACTTGATGTACAATTCAGATGGGAATGTTGTAGGTACCAGACATTTAATTGGTGTTTATGTTGATGTTGGTCGGTACCTGACTCAATTTAGCTCCAAACTGGGGGCCGATCGATCATGGCCCAATTTATCATGACCGACGCCGTAGAAACTATAATACATGCTCCATAAGGATCTTTTGCGTATTTTTTTTTATTCGGCCTGAAAAATATTATTAGGGACATGACGTGCAACATGTATCATCCAACGATGGAAATCTGATCGCTTTATTCCATAGAGCTATATTAAAATTAATTTGAATATATCTCTATGCTTTATTCCTATCAGAAACGTCGCCATGTATAGACCCATAAATCTCCTTTGGCTCAGTGCCGTGTCGGTGTCATGTCATGCCAAAAGGTGTCCGTTGCCAAATGTAGTGTCGGACAATTACCATAATGGAATTTGATTGGCTATGCGTTGTTAACGTCACATAATTTGCAAGCTTGCTAAACATTTTTTAGACTGTTTTAGCCAACAAGCTTTATTATAAACGTTTATTATAAACTTATTCGCTCCCCCCCCCCCTCCGAAAATAATCGTTCTGATTACCGGTATGTTAAAGGTAGTATCATACTTTGGTAAGAAACCAAAACTTGTTCACAGATTTACTTATACAGGGTATGAAGATGGTGGTAAAAACATACCGTTACAATTGTTCCGCCTGAAATGGTGTATTTATCCAGAAATTAGTTAAACAACGACCGAAAATCTGTTTGATCTTTTAAAAGATCAAAAATAACAGAGAAAAGACTTATGAAATACATGTACGTACCTTGGCTGTTTTTCACTGTTTTCTAAAAAGTGGGCACCGTATGGGACTGAATTTTTCACAGATGACTGTGACTGTATCTGTATTGGTATTCAGTCTGTCTGGTTCAGTAGAACCACTACCGGTAAATAACATAAAATGGGGTTTCTTAATATTTAGGGATAATCTATTGGCATTAATCCAGTTCGAGTTATGCACAAGTTCAAAATTCACTGTGTCAAAAAGTGTGTCAACAAGATGAGAGTAAAATGATTTAAATCATCTGCAAACATAATATGAGAACATTTAGAAGATGATTTGGGGAAGTCATTATGTAAATGAAAAAGAGAAGCGGGCCCAATGTGGAACCCTGAGAAACACCGCAATATGCAAGTACTTATATTAGTAGTAGAATTCACACCATCTATACAGACATATTGTTGCCTGCTGGAAAGATAATCCTTGAACCACTCCAAAGCAATACCTCGAATACCGTAATAGGAAAGTTTGGACAAAAGAATGGAATGATCTATGGTATCAAAGGCTTTGAAGAGGTCAAGAAAGACTCCCAGGGTATGAAGTGATTTTCACGGGCTTGACAGAGGTAATTTTATGGCAACTAACTGCAAGATAGAGCATGTATGGTGGAGTGCTTCTCTCTAAAACCAACCTGGGAATAGGATATACATGTAATATCATATTTTTCAAAACACCGAAAAGTTCTTGGGCATAACCATGGCAATTTTCAATGAATCAGGCACAATTCCAGTACTTAAAGATAAATTAATGATAAAAGTCAAAGGCTTAGCTACTGCATGGAAAACCTGTTTAATGAGAGGGCAATTAATGGAATCATGACCGGAGCTTTTTTTTTACTGGATAAATTAATTACAAACAATAGAACAGACTCCCTCCTCTAGTAAGTGGAGTGACAATATAATGTGAGTTTGGCTCCAGAAGAAAATCCTGAAAGTTTGATTGACAATTAGGGATTTCTTTGGCAAATTTGGGTCATTGATAAAAAATCATTGAAATTTTCCTCAATAAGTTTGGGGTTGTTAATGGTCAGGTTATTTAGTCGAATACTTGACATTTTAGCAGACGGCTTGTTTTTTAAGACACTGTTAATAACCTTTCAAGCAATTTTCTCCTTTTCAAATTGCTGAAAGTAGTGTAGCCGTTTGGCAGAACGCAAGATGGTGATAACTACATGTTTGTACTTATAAACTAAGGTAATTTTATCATACTTTGGTTTTTATCAAAGAAATACAGATTCATGGGCAAAAATATCAAGACAGATACAGTAACAGTCATCTGTGAAAATGTCAGTCCCATGCGGTGCCCACTTTTTAGAAAACAGTGAAAAACAACCACGGTATTTCATAAGTCTTTTAAATACAAAAGGTATAAAGGGACTCTATTCGTACCTCTAGCCGACTCGAGCGCCTGACCGCGAGCGCCCTCTCTTGGTGAATACCAGAAAGTCAAAAGTCTCCCCAGGGTGAGTCTAGTCCACAAGAAGACGGAGATTGGTGATGTTTTTAAAAACAAACAAATGACACTCAAAAGTTCAGTAAAGCATAATCTAACAAGCACTCTCTCCTTCTTATTAGAAATAAAAGAGATTGCAACAAATTGATCATTCCTAGGAGAACTAATGTCTACTAATAAAGCTATTCATTGTTCAAGTTGTTTATGGAATATACATGTACTTGACAAAACAAATTATATAAAGTAATCTTTACTATACCCTTTGCTACTTACTCATATGTTTAGATTCAGTCAAGCCCTGTGTTCGTTTTCCATTAAAACGTATGATATCACTTTTATTTTGATCTATATTCAATATTGTATTGCTGTGATCCCCACATAGCCTATATTAGAATGAAATAGGAACAGAAAAACAAACTGCAACCCGACGGGGAGACATACAGATAAAATAAAATAAAATGTATTCATAAAAAGGAAAGATTATCTAGGTGTACAGTGTACCCCATAACTTGAAAACTAGGTTTTGAAAAAAAAAACCCACTAAAATCATGGAGACAGGCTATTCAAGTTCCTTCTCACATTTCAAACCAAAAAAGAGCAAGAGTTAAGCAGACCGTCAGGCGTTCAGGGGCACGCGATTCACCGGGATTCTTTCACCCGGCTTACCGGCTCCCATATAGTACCCATAGGCTTACTGGCAAGCCGACTACTGCATATCCTCCCCACCATTGAGACCTTAGCCTGACATGCAAAGCTCTGAAGGACTAAGAGGGAGAAACAAGGCGGCCCCTGGACCATCGCGGTGCCAGGGTCCGCACATGCCATGTTCCATTCATTATCAGAGAGTCAGGATCGGAGAATCGAACCCAGACTGCCGGAAGTCTGAGCGGTGGTACCATCGCTTATCCCACCGAGCCACGAAGCTTTGGTGAAATCGCAGCCCTCTCTAAAACTATTTATACCAGACAATTGATAGGAGTAAAACATTCAACAAAATTGCGGGCTGATCATCAGGGCTCGAACCCGGGACACCTAATTCGAAGTCCCATTCCCGATCCACTCAGCCATATGAAATGTATTGACGGCGTCATGAAATCTAGCAGTGAAGAGATTCTCAATGCCCTATTCACCTAAAATCACTCAAGCGTGAATAAAGACAGTCTCACTGCTCACACATAACCCGTAATACGACAAACGACATTCGGTATTAAATCTCCCGGACTTTGATTAGGTGATTCCACAACATGGCAATTAAAATGCAGCGACTTCAGGGCCTGAATTCGTCAAAATAGCTCAAAGTGAAACGAAACAAAATAGTATTAGGGAATGTACACTGTATCACCCCATCCCAGCCTCGGCCCGCCAAAGGCCGCGGTCCCAATAGCCCCGACACGGTCACCCAATTCCTCGTATCTTCTGCTCCACAGAGAGGAACAAAGATACAATAATAATAACAGTCGATATTCTGCAGGTTTTTATTAAATATAAATATGAACCCTAACCCTAATCCTAACCCTAACTCTAGACCTAACCCTATAACCCTATAACCCTATAACCCTATAACCCTATAAGGCCATAAAGACAAATTGTTGTATTGGCGTAACCCGCCCGACCCAAAAATATGCCCCGACCGTAAACATTTTAAACCCCCCAAAAAAAAATAAAAAAAAAATAAATAAAAATCTGGAAAAAAATAAAAAAAAAATCAAAAAAAATCGCAAATTTGTATGCAGATTAAAAGCTTAAAAGGAGCAAAAGATGGAAACCAGACTGGTTAAAGTTGTTATGTCATTTCTTGTCTTTATTTGACACGTCAAATACTGTGATATACAGGGGAAAAAGCATTTAATACCCAAGGAAAAATTAAATAAAAAAAAAAATATCCGCCCGCCCTACCCTATTTTCCAAACCTCTGTTACGCCAATACAACAAATTTTTTTATGGCCTAACCCTATAACCCTAAGCCTAACCCGGACGCCAACCCTTACTCTAACCCATGGCATAATTGTTATGGTCAGCCCTGAAAAAAATGCGCATAAGTCTATGGTGTTTTTGTTTAAAAAAATGTCTGAAAAACTAAAAACTGAAGGGCCCGATAACTCCATATGCAACTAATTAATTAATGAAAAAAAAAAAACCAGTAAAAACCAGCGGTTCAGTAATTTAAGTATAGGACTATATGTACGTATGTTCACGCCTACACCAACATAATGTTGTTTTCGAGTACTTTTAATCGAGTACCGGCCAAGTACTTTGGTGGACTCGAGTTGTACTCGAGTACGAGTACGAGAACGAGTACTACAACACTGCCCTTAGGCAGTGGCGTCACCAGACTTTTGAGTCTGGGGGGGGGGGGGCACAAGGGGGGCACAAGCAATTGTTGGGGGGGGGGGGGCACTACAATAATATATATTATATTTTTTGTCACCAACCCAAATCTCAAATGGGGGGCATGCGGGGGGGCACGAGGTTTTCCAGGGGGGGGGGGGGGGCACGTGCCCCCCTGGCCCCCCCTTGGCGACGCCACTGCCCTTAGGGGCTCCGTAAATTTCAGACTCATTTCCACGTTCATTCTTTCATCTTTGGTTTCTCTACAGCACTCCGGGATATGTACGGGCAGGACTTGTCCTTCGGGACCGTCTGGAAAGCCCAAGGCTGGTCTAACACCATCAACAACATCACAACCAGTGACTATCCCGCCACCAGCCACAGAAACCTCACCCCGAATGACTATCCCGCCACCAGCCACAGCAACCTCACCCCGAATGACTATCCCTCCACCAGCCACAGCAACCTCACCCCGAATGACCATCCCTCCACCAGCCACAGCAACCTCACCCCGAATGACTATCCCGCCACCAGCCACAGCAACCTCACCCCGATTGACTATCCCGCCACCAGCCACAGTAACCTCACCCCCTAGCAGTGACTATCCCGCCACCAGCCACAGCAACCTCACCCCGAATGACCATCCCGCCACCAGCCACAGCAACCTCACCCCGAATGACTATCCCGCCACCAGCCACAGCAACCTCACCCCCTAGCAGTGACTATCCCGCCACCAGCCACAGCAACCTCACCCCGAATGACTATCCCGCCACCAGCCACAGCAACCTCACCCCCTAGCAGTGACTATCCCGCCACCAGCCACAGCAACCTCACCCCGAATGACTATCCCGCCACCAGCCACAGCAACCTCACCCCGAATGACTATCCCGCCACCAGCCACAGCAACCTCACCCCCTAGCAGTGACTATCCCGCCACCAGCCACAGCAACCTCACCCCGAATGACTATCCCGCCACCAGCCACAGCAACCTCACCCCGAATGACCATCCCGCCAACAGCCACAGCAACCTCACCCCCTAGCAGTGACTATCCCGCCACCAGCCACAGCAACCTCACCCCGAATGACCATCATCCCGCCACCAGCCACAGCAACCTCACCCCGAATGACTATCCCGCCACCAGCCACAGCAACCTCACCCCCTAGCAGTGACTATCCCGCCACCAGCCACAGCAACCTCACCCCGAATGACCATCCCGCCACCAGCCACAGAAACCTCACCCCGAATGACTATCCCGCCACCAGCCACAGCAACCTCACCCCCTAGCAGTGACTATCCCGCCACCAGCTACAGCAACCTCACCCCCAGTGAATATCCCGCCACCAGCCACAGCAACCTCACCCCCTAGCAGTGACTATCCCGCCACCAGCCACAGCAACCTCACCCCGAATGACCATCCCGCCACCAGCCACAGAAACCTCACCCCGAATGACTATCCCGCCACCAGCCACAGCAACCTCACCCCCTAGCAGTGACTATCCCGCCACCAGCCACAGCAACCTCACCCCCTAGCAGTGACTATCCCGCCACCAGCCACAGCAACCTCACCCCCTAGCAGTGACTATCCCGCCACCAGCCACAGCAACATCACCCCCAGTGACTATCCCGCCACCAGCCACAGCAACCTCACCCCACTATATACCGCCACCAGCCACAGCAACATCTGGTGTGAGTGGCACCATCCCCTGCATCAGCCCCAAGCGATAACATCATTCCAAGCAACCCTGCATGTTCCACCACCGGCCACTCAGCAAATGCAAGCATTGGTGAATTCTATGGTTCAGCAACAGCAACACCTGATCCAACCTTGGGATCTGGAACACCCCAGAGCCGGTACTTTCAGCCTGGATCAGGGTTGTTTTGGAGTGGTGACACTCCAAGCCTTGAGAGGAAGTGGAAGGCTAGTAGTTTAATATTTATAATGGTTTACATTGTCAACCTTTGGTAATAAACAAATCAATCTTAATTTCAATTCAGGTTCATACACTGGTAAGCCCACCCAGCACCATAGAAACGTGCGTTGATTGTGGACTACGCCCTACGAAATGTCCAGTAAGTGCATATAAAAAACTTGACGTCGCATACAATTTCATTAGGACTATTTATTCTTACTGTATACTTAATGTAAAAGAGTGAAAAACTCACTCCGTCTGCAGAGTGATATTGAATTCACTCTTTTAAAAGTGAACGTACACCTCCGGTTTGAGTTTCGTCTTAAAAGTTGAATCACTCTTTATGGAGCGCTCGTATATACCACTCCATAAGTGGAGTGTATTAACGGTAGTCACTCTTTATGGAGTGAAATGAACATGGAAGACTAAGGTCTTAATTAATGCTTTAATGTGCCACGGAAACATCCCATAGCTTTGGGGGTTCTGTTTGTTTTGGGGACAACTTTCAATTCTTAAAAAATAGATTTTTATAATGGTTTTCGACCCCTGGATTCAGTATAAAGGGACTCTAGAGTAGGGCATGCAAACTTCTTTCGTTAGCTCGCGGACGCCGGATGGATTTCACTAAAAACAAAAAAATTCACTCTTTTTAGAGCGATTTTTGTTTATCACATTAGCAGCCAATCATAAACGTTTTCGTAGTCAGTACTACTTTGCATATTACGTACGCGCTCATGATCTGAAAAAGTTTCAACGGCAGCCATTGTTTTTGTACGGCTTAGGCGAATGTTATACGAACTGCAACTGAGAATGGACAACGTTTGGAAGAGGATTGGTCCGGTGTTTGAGGTTGCAACGGTTGAAAAAATCCAGCAGAAATTTCAAGGTAACTTTTTGTTAGTGGATTAAGCTATTGCTTTCCGTACGTCGTACGTCGATCGTCGTACTCGTACGTAGGCTAGGTCTAGTCTAACGTTAGGCCTAACGTTAGTCCTGTATACTAGCGTAGCGTAGGCTGTAGTGCAGAACACACGAGACTCGTGCCTGCCTAGCTTCGCCGTATACGGGACTTCGGCAGCCACAGGGCCTACTCTCTAAATGCAAAAGATTGAAAAGCCAGTCTTTGAAGAGCCATATGAGGGACAACTCTTTTTCGAGCTGTCTTCCACTCTTGTAGAGTGAAGTTTGCATCGTTTGGAGTGATTTTTCACTCTGGTCCAGAGTGAAATACCACTCCAAAAGAGTGAAATAACCACCACTCTTTTTCGAGAGCCATATTGAGGACAACTCGAATTTGAACGAGTAGTATGTTTCACTCTTTTTCATTTAGAGAGTAGTATTACTAGTCAAGAAGCATAGAGTAAATAACAATATTACAAGTGCACATAAATATACAATTGCACGAATTAAGCACTTGGCATGATTATGATAGGGCCTAAACATTGTAAGCAAATTTGTTAATAATAATAATCTTTATTTTGGTTTCCTCATACATTACAAGGCTGATGGGACAGATGTTGAGCAGTTCGCAACAACTAAGGAGGCAACCTACACCCAACCCTTCATACTGGCCCTCGGTGAAATAGACAGTGAGTACTTCATCATCGCGGATGCTATGACTATGACCATCCCTGCAGGAGGTTCTCTTCTTGAGGCTTTTGGCCGCCTCTTCAAGGTTCACTACATACATTTTTGGTGTACACTTTGACTTTGCAAAGCCGCTGCAAACCTACTTCAACTTCTTTGAGGGCATCATACAAACTAGGAGTTTTAATAATGCCCAGTGTCAGAGAACTGTACTCGAAAACGGTAGGAGACATGATCCAAATTGAGGGGTAAGCTTTTTGTGCTGAGCAGCGCCATGAAATTGGCCCCTGATTTCAGGCTTCTTTGTTAGGAACTCTCTTGATTTCAGAGATTTGGGGGTCAGAATTTTCAGTTACTTCATTTTTGCATCAAGTTGTGTTTCTCCTCATTTCAGAACTTTTAAGACAATCTCTTTTGAAATCTGGAATCCCTGAGGATTAAATTTATAGGCCTACAAGATAATTTTGAACAATTGAATAGTGAGGGATGTCTTTGTGCAGCTGCACATGAGAATATTAACCATCGGGCTTGTGTTGCTCTTGGGCTTTTGGCAACCCTCAAACCTTCTGCCGATTATTTCGTGGATTTTTCAGTTAGTAGGCCTATACCTCCAGTCACACCCCTGCTGTACAGTCGCAACAAAACAACAGAACAAATACTTTCAAAAATCAATTAGGGTGAGAAGAGTGTGGTCTCGGAATTTAAGACAATGAGATGAAATAATTAAGTAATGATTTTTTCAACTTTCAAAAGTCAATTAGGATGACCAGGGGTCTCTTAATTTTGTCTCGAAATTTAAGACAATAAGATGAAATAATTGATGAATTTAAAATTTTGATGTTTGCATAGGATTTTCCCTTGGAGTATTTTTTATATTCTTTTTTTGGAGAATAAAATACTTTTATCCTGATTTGAAATTGTATTCTGTTTAATTTATTTGAGTAGTCTTGTACAATAACTTGAAGTCGATATGTATTGTTTTTAGGTTGTCATTCATGTGGAAACTTGAATCATTTCGTCTTTCAACAGCTGCAGCGTTGCAATTAATTTGACAGTGTTACATTTGACATGCTCACCGAGAGTATATAGTCTTCACTAAGTAAAAATTTCACTCTTTTCAAGTTTGTTATGTTCACTCCTTGAAAGAGTGCTTTTTACAAAGCACTCTTGTCACTCTTTTTGTCACTCTTTTTAGAGTGATAGTCACTCTTTCACTCTTTTTAAAGAGTGGTTTTTGTCACTCTTTAAAAGGTGAAATTTCACTCTTTTTAGGAGTGAATTATAATCACTCTTTTTTCACTCTTAAAAGAGTTGTCCGCCATGTGGCTCCTCGTAAGAGTGGTTATTTCACTCTTTTAGAGTGGTTTTTCACTCTTTTACATTAAGAGAGACTCTACAAACTCGGTCAAACCATTCCTGTCTAAATGTATGCCAGCTATATACTTGAATTCCAGATTCATTTCCACAATTTCTTTCATCTTTGGTTTCTCTACAGCACTCCGGGATATGTACGGGCAGGACTTGTCATTTGGGACCTCTTGGAAAGCCTAAGGCTGGTCTTACGCCACCAGCATTCTCACCCCCAGTGAGTAGCCTGTCAATAGGCCTTCACCCACCAACCTCATCACCATTGAATGGTCCGCCACCGCACTCTGCATTATCACCCCGAGCTACTCGCCCACCAATACACCCACCAACCTCATCACCATTGAATGGTCCACCACCACACTCGGCAGCCTCATCCCGAGCGACTAGTCCACCATCAGCACCCTCAGCAACATCTCCAAGTGTGAGTGGCCCTCCATCACCAACAACATCCCCGTGCATATCATCCCCCAGCGATAGCACCACTCCAAGCAACCCTTCATGTTCCACCGCCGGCCATTCAGCAAATGCAAGCATTGCTGGGTACTATCGTCCAGCAACAGCAACACCTGATGGCCGGCGTTCCCCTTATTCCACCTTGGGACACCCCGGAACACCCCGCAGCTTGCTCTTTCGTCCTGGGGAAGGGTTGTTTTGGAGTGGTGACACTCCAAGCCTTGAGAGGGCATCATCGACCTGTGGCTGTAAAGTACATCTTCAATGGTAGCCAGGGCACCGTGGACATGGAAGTCAGGGTTATGGCAAATCGTTCAGCTCATCCGTCATTCCCTGACTTCCATGGTATACTCCTGAGTGGGCAGGAACGGGCCCTGGTAATGGAATACATTGGAGATGCAGCCACAGGTCGATCCCTTACTCTGGAGGATGCTCTGGCAGGTCCTCGTCACTTAACATTGCCGCGCATCACTTGGGTAAGGATCGCCCTCAGACGGACTTCGATATATGCACGACAACGGCCTCTTACATAATGATCTGAAACTAGATAACATCTTGATGCGTTATTTGGGAGGTACTTGGCGTGCATATATCATCGATGTGGGTTTGTGTACATACCAGTCTAACCCCAAAGTACACAATCTCACCCAGCAGGAGAAGGCTTGGAGTCGGAGGTATCAGTCACACCTTGCTCCTGAACTGATCGAGATTGCAGCCCCACAGTCAGAGTGTTCAGATGTCTTCCAGTTAGGCATTGTGATCTTTTTCATCGGTCAGAAGGGAGGTGTACCTGAGCTGATGCCGATTGGGGGCTGGTGTGGAAAAAGAAACCCGTTGGACCGACCAATTAACATTGGGATTGCTCCGTTTCTTTATCAGCAACCTGACCGTCTGACATCCCTTTTAAGAAGGATTTTGTTTAGGTCCATTGCTTTTTGTGGAAATACATTTCTTTACATTTTAACATTTAATTGTAAATGTCAAATTGAAATTGTGATAACTTCATCAAGGCTTCACATCCTCCTTGTTTCCATATTTTATAATAAAACGGTCTTCAAGCAAAATGATATTATGCAAATTTTGATTTGATGATTTCTCAATATTCATTGCAACGAATTCTTTACGGGAATAGGTGATAATTTCAAAGACAAAATATATGTATATAATAATTTATATTTTAAAATAATTTTTAGTTCTAATTGTGGCAATATGATTAGCCCAGATGCAGATTTTTAACTGCATTTTAACAGATTATTTTCAAAAACATCAAAACCAGAGAAATACCTCTTTGACTCTTTGCCATTCTAAGTTGTTTTTATGGTATAGCTATAACTTGAAATGTGACAAGGCGAGTGCCTTGAATAAGTTATTGTATACAAAATATTTATTTGTTATATAGCCTATAATGATATGAACAACTTTCTATGCAATTGATATAAATTTATTCAATCTATATACTTGTTTTTTTTTTATATATTTTTTCATGGGAATCATTCAGTCACATCATTTATCATTCAAATTGTAATCAGTGCTAAAATAACTTTCCTGTATTATGAACACCATTATTATATTATGTTTAATCAGACATCAGGTGTGTGCGCATTGTGTACTACCATATTGTTTTAAAGTGTGAATATACAAACAATTAGGTGTAATTAAATCGACTTGAGATCCTCAGTCATGTTATAATGACCATGATTTGAAGTGATAAGATTCCACTTCTTGATATGTCTGAGTTACATCTCTCAGATGCTGCAGTGTAGACGTCCTGTTGTAGGCTCTCTCTGGAAGTTTGCAGCTTTCTCTGTGTTTCTTGAAATTCCAACTCAGTGCCAACGGGAATCGAAAGTTTAAGAAAAAAACACTCTACTTTCTTTTTTCTTTTCTTTGTTTGATTTCATTGTGTGTGTAGTGTAATGTACGGTATGCATTTGCAGCTTTTATGTGCAATGAAGAGCGCCCTCAGGTGTTTGCCTAAAATAGAGCACCTTCCAAGATGGCAATTGGCCTTGGGACATCCATTATGTCACCTTCCTCGTATCCATCATAGTACGGTTAGTTCATGTGTTGAACTGCCGTGGTCCTCCATGCGTCTTTATTCTGGGCCAATCTATAAGTGCCAACAAAACTCAAGCCAGTTATCTTTTTGATGTTGTCGCTGTATCGTGTTTTGGGTCTACCTCTTCTTCTCTTTCCGTAAACGCACCCAGTTAATAGTTCCTTTTCCAGCAGATTGGTTCTGAGAATGTGCCCCACAAATGTCATTTTCCGTTTATTTATCATCTGAAGCAAACTTTCTCTTGGCCTGATTTTATTGAGTACCCATTCATTGGTTCTTCTCTCTGTCCAGCTTATTCTTAGCAGACGTCTATAGCACCAGAACTCGAATGACTGGATTCTCTTTGTGTCTGCTGTTTTTGTGACCCAACACTCTGATCCATAAGTGGCTATTGAAAAGACTAGGGATTGGAGGAGTCTCTTTTTGGTGTTGATAGAAATAGCTTTGTCTTTCCATATTGAAGTGAGGGATATCATTACATTTCGTGCAATGCTCAGTCTTCGTTTAATTTCAGTGGAATCATTGTAGCTGTTTGTAAACATTACGCCGAGATATACAAAATTATCTTCATTCTCCATGTTGTCTCCATTCACTTTGATACTATCCTGGTTGTCTGTATGGTTCTTAACCAGCTTCATAACTTTTGTTTTGGAGGCGTTAAGATGTGATCCTGCTTGCAAACTTGCTTCATTAACTCTGTCCACTAATGTTTGGAGTTCAGCAATGCTGCCAGCTATAAGAACAACATCGTCTGCATATCGCAGATTTGTTATAGTTCTACCACCAACTTTGATGGATCCTTGAAATCCTTCGAGCGCAGTTCTCATTATACTTTCTGAGTAGATGTTAAAAAGATGGGGAGACAGGATACACCCTTGTCTCACCCCCTGACCTATCTCAAACCAGTCTGTTAGTCCATAGGTGGTTCTGACTGCTGCTGATTGGTTACCATATAAGTTCTGGATGAGTTGCACTATATGCTTGGAAAATCCCATGTTAAGCATTGTTTTCCATAGGATCTCATGTGAGACCATATCAAACGCTTTCTTGTAATCGATGAAACATAAGAAGATGTCATTGTTGTATTCCTTGTTTTTTTCAATGACCATTTTTAGGTTGAGAATCTGATTCCTGGTTCCTCTTCCTGGGCAAAAACCAGCTTGCTCTGCACTTATTTCTTGCTGGAGTTTGGATTTCATTCTCTCAGAGATTATCTTCAGTATGATCTTGCTGCAGTGACTGATGAGTGCTATGGTCCTGTTGTTATTACAAACTTGTGCATCTCCCTTTTGGGGGATTGGGACGAAGATAGATTTTACCCAATCCTCTGGCCAATCTCTTTTTTCCCACACCTCTGTGGTTTGTAGAAAAATCTAGTAACATTTGTGTCACCTGTTTGAATGAGTTCTATTGGTATTTCATCAACACCAGGGCTTTTTCCTTTTTTGATTTCGTTCATAGCTTTTTCCACCTCGGAGAATAATGGTGGTGGTTCAGGAAACTGTTCATTGTCGTTAGTTTGAGTTCCTTGGTCCAAGTTATCATTCCTCAAGTATACCCTTTCGGAAATGATAACACCTACAGCTAAAATTTTGGAATCCAAGCCTCGGTTTGATTGCACCGCTTCGAATGCAGGATAGATGCACCGCGAATAAAATGATGTTATTTATGTCTATAGCCCACTAAATACAGTACATAACATTATGGTAAACTAGTCTGGTTCCCTGCCCAAAGATTCCCTGACAACTTTTATTAAAAATATTAGGTCAGGTATCGGCTACGGTTAAAAATAGAGCTTGACACAGCTGTCATGTCTGCGGCTGCGCGGAAGCTAGTTCAAAGTCTGTCGAGTTTCCATTTTAGCATTCATTTTTTAGCACATGCAGTTTTCCCCATGCAAAGTAAGAGTTCAAAGAGTGGAAAAAACTATACAATAAATTCCCTAAAGAAAGTTGTTTTTGTCGTATAGGTATAAACAAAAAACAAACATTTTAAGGGTTGCTTATCTAGTTTGGAATATGAAAATTTAAACTGCATCTTTTGCCTGGCAATCACTCTTCTGCTTAATAGAATCGTTGATATCTCTGTAAGGAAACATGATTATACAAAACTTGGGAACTTCATCGGACCAAAAGGAAAAAAACAAACCGCGATTTTCGCATTTTGTGTTCGCGGAGAGCAAACAATTTCCTTTTTTGGGGGGGGGGGGGGGGGGGGCGGGCTATTAACGATTTTAGTAGGGGTTCAGTAGGGATATGATCTCAGCGACAGTATGGTTCTCTTACACTTAATAGGTGGCCAGGTGACAGGGAGGGGACAGTTTAAAATCAAAACATGATTATTAATGGAAAGAGATTTGCTCCGCCACTCCGTGGTTTGCACACAGTAAAGAAGAACAGCTTTTGACTTCAATGCGGAATTGTGTTTTGTGCAGTTTATTATCACGACAGAGCACTCTATAAAACGTGGAATTTTAAACATGATGAAATTGTCATTTCTCAATCTAAATTGGTCCATTTGATTTTAAGGGTTTGCCTTTCAATCGGTGAGTGGTAGGCATGTTCCGGATTATACAAATCATTTACGAGAATGAGTTTACAGGCAAATTCCGTTTGCTCATAGTTTGCTATTGTCAAGCCATAATTTCAAATTGTCGCCAAACATCGACGAATTTTGTATCGTTTCGGTTATAGTTTTGTCTATAGGACCTACATATCAAGCTTAGCATTCCACTGTTTCTACAAACACATTATTGATTACATTCAGGGGGAAAAGGAAATTACATATCATTTTAATGTATTATTACAATCTTACCATTAGTGTGTCGATTCATCCTCGTATATTGTTATGAATATATCCTACTTTCATAATAATACAATGCATCCTGGGTCATCATAAAAATTCTCTCAACAATAATACTGATTGACATGACAGCAATATATATCAATTAGCTATATCGATATAACAGTCGTTACCATGTACTGACGTTATTATGAGCTTGTACAATAAATTGCCACCCCCTATACTGTGTCTTCCATTGTGTTACAAGATAAGGAGAAATGTTTGTACAACAATACAAGGGTGTGTTTATAGGGTATATGAACATTGGGGGATGGAAGCTGCCATGCACATTTCTTGCAGGGTATATACTGTGGTAGGTTTACATCTATTATAAGGAATGTCCCATTGTGACAAGTTGCCATGCAACGAAGCACGAATCTTATACCCAATAAAAGAATTTGACGTGAAAAATATTTGTAATATATACATAAAGTTTAAAATACGTCAAATATTCATGTGCAATTTAAATTACATTAAGATACATATCGCACTATACATCACAAAAGAAGTAAAAACATATGTTAAAATTGATTTCTTGTTTAATTACATTTAAATACAACACATCTGGCATATATCAGCCTGCTGTACAAATTTATTTTTCGTTTTTTGGTTTTATTTTTCTCGAAGAGTTAGGTCCAAATTATTTTAACACATGTTCTTCTGAATACAAAGTGCTTGTTTTCATCGTGTGTATGGTGTTAATTATGATCAGGCAATTTCTGATATAAACTGTAAATTTCAATTAAGCACATGAACTGCCATAATTAAAATGTTTACAGTACCATGGGCCAATTTCATGAAGCGTGAATTAAACCTATATTCCAAAGCAAAAGTGTGATATTGCAATGCATAGCACTATAATGACACTGACAGCTCTTAAGATTAAGATTTCTTAAAAGGGTTTTGGTGAAATCCAGCCCTTGTATCTCGTATTTATCCATTTCATTTCAATTGAGCTATTTTGAGATGTATAGTTTGGCTGATTGTAAATTTAATAAGGTACAGTATTGGTCTGACATTATGGGGGGAAATGTATTTTAAAAGAACAGAATTAGAAGCATTTAGTCGTGTTTTTAATCAAATAAGGCTGCTCATGATATTTGTTGCCGCGGAAAGTCAAGACTTTTGATATTTCTTAATACGTCACTGTGAGCTATGTTCCAGATTTGAATTAACCAATGTCCTCTTTGCCGAGGTCATCAAGCATTTCTGGATTCATTGAGTCATAAGTTTATAATGCTGTACTGGCCTGCGACAAGCATTTTAGAAATGGATTAAAATTGCTATGATATTTAGAATTAGTAATCTACTGCATTAATGTTTGAGCGGATTGTCCATCAAAACATTAATTAGTATGATGTTATCTAACTTTGACACGTCGCACTTAGGGAATCATATGACCAAGTATATCTTGCAATAATAAATGTATAAAGGAAAATCTTATATCCCATACCGGTATGCACGGAAATCTTAACTTTATGAATATAAGTACACCCTTGCAGGCTTAGAGTGTTCGCTTATGAATTGTAGTCGTTCATATTGCTTCGTTAAGTTTTAAGTGTTGGGAATTATGTTCTAATATTATCAATTATAAGTGCAAGTCACGATTCATGAAGATTCCAATAAAATGCCAACAAGGGAAATTAATTTCATTTGCAATTCCGTTATTCCATTGTGATGATTATTGATATTTTATAAATATTTTTGTTTATCTTACATTAGCTTCTATATATAGATTAAAATTTGTCACAAGTAAAAGTTAAGTGCAAAATACTTCGAAAAAATGTAATTCAATAGTACATATATGATACAACAAAAATGAAGCGTAGGCGCGAATGCTATGTTTGAAGTGGATTCGTGGAATTAACTACATAGATTCCAGCTAATGAAATATGTTGTATATAATTGTTTGGTGTTAACATTTTTCAATACAGGCAGATTAATTTCCAAACTGTAATAGCGCCGTATTTGCAAAACTATTCACCAAACTTGCCAACTAAAGTCATTTTGTATATCGTACGTAATGCCATTGAAGTTGTTAGATTTCCACTTGTCCTTTTTCTGAACTAAAGCGTTATGAGCCCCATTCCTTCTGATCTACATGCATTGAATATGTTATCATAGCATAATCATGCCACTTTACTAAAGCAAGTTTGTTCATAAAATAAATTTGCCAAGCTCATACAAAGTGACATTTTGCATTGATAAAAAGCATTGATTATTTCGAAAGCATGGTTTTTATACCGACAATGGGACCTTAACACTTATTGCTCTATTTATACTCTATTTGTATATTTTTTTTATTATAGATGTAGAAGTTAGAACAATATGAGAACAAAAAATCAGAATCATGAGCCAATTGGCTAATTGCTTTCAGCTAATGTGCGGTAAAAAGTCAAAGCAATAAAAGATTGCGCGACACGTGATTTGTGGGTATTTTGTCATCTCATTTCTCACAGAGAAGTGGTGGAAACAACAAAGAAGACTCTTAAATCTTCACATTCATTGTATCATATCTTTCTTTGCACATTCCCACCACTGCTCTGTGCCAAATAAGATGAAAACGTACCCACTATAAGTCACGTGACTTGCATTATTTATATCTACTATTATATCTTCTATTATTTAATGACAATAAATAAACAGCGAACAACCAATCACAAGCAGTTACGTTGCACTTATATAAACATTAATATTTTTATGTGATTTGCAATGCGTGATTAACCTCTCCACGGGATTGAACTTCGATTTTAAATTCTGAATTTCTTTTGATTCTTAATATAAATGTTGTCTTTGAAAGAAAATGTTAATATCAAATCAGTTTGCTGGTAGGCGAAACGTTATGTCAGTCGTCAGTTTCATAATGAAACAATCTGTTGATGCTTTTGTCATGATGCGTGATATCAATTTGAACACAAACAATATAGGCGATTCACACTAGTGCGCCTCCAAGAGTTGATAACGTGTTGGCCAATCACAACGCACGGAATGCACACCTGTGGAAAGGGTCGACCGATTCCGTACATTGTGATTGGCCAACGCGTTGCAAACTCTTGGAGGTGCACTACTGTAAATCTATATCACACTACTGTGATACTTGATGAAAAATTCCGTCAACATGTAAAAAGTATATATATCAAGCCGACAAGCTGAAGAAGTGAAGCATATCTTTGTGTCTGTATAGACCGTTCCGACGGCATGATATACCGTCCGCCATTACTGCAGTGTCCCAGCCTGCCTTTTGTCCGGCAACAAAAGAATTTACGCTCCATCGCACTCTATAATTGTATGGCGTACGTCCCATGATTAGGGGGATGTACACCCTGCAGTATAGAGTGCGGCGGACGTACATTCTGTTGTTGCCGGACAAAAGGACGGGCGGGGACACTGCAGTAATGGCGGTTGTTTCCTACCTCCATGGTCGCGCCGTCGGATCGGTGTATATGTCTGTCTCCATCAGTGTCGTAGTGATGCAATCCAACGTCTATGAATGTTATCAGAACTTGACCCATACGTGCCTCTGTCCGGTCCTACAGTGAGAAAAAACAAACAAACAAACAAACAAACAACACCCCAGCAAACAAACAACAAAGTAAAAAAAAACCAAGAGATCGGATCAATAATAGACACAGAGAGTACCCAAATGAAAAGAAACGAGGAAACTGCCAACTGTATTACCACGGCGGTTTGTTCAAATGCAATCAAACTTCAACTGATTTGAGTTTCTTGACACTGTTATTGTTTTTTACAACTGTGCATAGCACGAGAGGGCGGCCTTGTGGGGCTGCCTGAAAGAGAAAAAAACGTGGTGGCATGAACAGATAGGGAATTACATGAATTGTGAATCCCTGGGTAGCTCGAACAAATATAGGATTGGGAAAGTGGCACAGGCCTGTTCTCTAAACCCAGTGCTCACCAATTTCATTTCGAGAAAATGTTTGGACACGGGGAACTAATTATTAACAAATGGGACAATGCGTACAGTGCATACTCACTTTTCTCCAAGTTTGCTCCAGTTCCCACTGATAGCATTGTAGCAAGACATGATATGTACACCATAGTCGACTTTGGTCATATTAGAGTAGATTGATATGCTGATGTTGACATTCATCGAATCACCGCAGGTCTCAGGTGGGACGTCCCAGTCGTCAGTATGTATTGGGCAAACGCCCTCTACCAGCACACCTGAAGAACGAATTATAACACGATTGGAATAAATTAGAATTAATACATTTCATGTCTTTAAGCCAACATGCTGTATACTGGAATTTTCGTAATTATCAATAAGCTTAGGATGGCGCCATCCCGTGATAAAGTACCTCAGGATGTTGTCATGCCTCCTTGATAATATTGTCATCCCGAGATCTCAAATTAGTCGGATGACACCTCTAGACCTCCGTAGATTTCTCACAAAGACATTATACAGCCTGGGTGTCCCAGAAAAAACCCCGCAACACTGTGTCGGGAACCATTATGTTAAAATTAAACTGTTTATCGCTTCAAGATTCAGATAATGATACAACCATGTCGTGGCTATCACCATGTAGAATTTAAGCAAAATATGGCTACAATTGGCGAAAATATGACCAATTGGAAGAGTACACTTTAAAAACAAATTTGCAGTATTCCAGAATAAGTGGTCAATCGTTTTTACACACATAATGTATATGAAAGAAAGATGAAAATCGGGTTTTGAGGTTGGTAATTCATTCTTAGTCCCCCCCCCATTTAAATCCAATTTTGCTCAAATTCTACATGGTGATAGCCAAGACATATCTGTATCATAATCTGAATCTTGAAGTGATGAACAGTTTAATTTTAATATAATGGTTCTCCACACAAAGTGTTGCGGTTTTTTAGGACACCCTGTACATACCTCCATTGCCCCGTGATACTTTGGCCGGATTAGTTGTCGGCTGGCAGGTCATAATGGCATTGAAGAAGTCAGGGTCCGGTATACTCAGTGAGCTGCACAGACCATCACGCAGATACCAATCTCCACCCGGTTTTCCGTAGGTCTTGGTTATTGAAAACCCCGTTACATTTGATTCTTTACAAACAACCTTGGCTTCGTAATGTGGGGAGCACTCATCGTTGTCACGTATACGGCACATCCTGAAATAGCACAGAACAAACTCAAATTTCAATTCATCTTGTCTTGCAACACATCATATTATAGGTGCACTAATGTACCAGTACCGGCGCATTCAACATTCTTGTGAAAGTATTTGGAATTTAAAAACATGCCACACCTAGGACAGTTCCTTGTTTTCCAGTGGGTATAATACATGGCTTTAGTATGAACTACGTTTAGAGGCATCAGCAGAGTAGCGAACCAGACATAATTATGTTAATGTTAAAGGTAGTATCATACTTTGGTTTTTATCAAAGAAATACAGATTCATGAGCAAAATTACCAAGACAGATTCAGTAACAGTCATCTGTGAAAATTTCAGTCCCATACGGTGCCCACTTTTTGAGAAAACAGTGAAAAACAGCCACAGTATTTCTTAAGTCTTTTCTCTTTTATTTTTGATCTTTTAAAAGATTTTCGGTCGTTGTTTTACTAATTTCTGGATAAATACACCATTTCAAGCGAAACATTTTTAACGGTATGTTTCTACCACCACCATCTTCATACCCTGTAAGTTATACGTAAATCTGTGAACATTTCTGTTTTGTCGTCTTACCAAAGTATGATACTACCTTTAATATCTGAATGAAAAGGCAATGCTCATCTTGGCGCTTTTGTATTGCCTGAATAATCTTTTTTTTCCTATTACATGAACAATGTTGTTATCATCTGAATTACAAGAATGCTTTGGTAAATATACATTAACTTTTTGTCGGGTGTGTCGAATTTGTTTCATAAATTAAACGTAATCACCTATTCCAGCCACTGTCGTCGGGGCCCGAGCAGGCTGAATGGAATAAAAACAACAATGGAACTTATTTTTATGTGTCATATAGCGTCTGGTCTAGGCTAGTTTTCATGAAAAGATTCGTCACAATGCTAGTTACCATGGAAACAGTTAGAACTCATCTAAAAGATGAGTCGTACGTCTTTGTAAAATCGACCACTGGTCTGGTCTGGTCTTGTCTGGTCTGGTCTTGTCTGGTTGGGTAGGGTAGGGTAGGGTCGGGTCAAGTCGGGTCGGGTCTGGTCTGGCCGTGTCGGGTTGGGGTCGGGTCTGGCCTCGTTGGGTCGGGTATGGTTGGGTTTGGTCAGGTCAGGTCGGGTCAGGGTTAGGTTGGGTCTGGCATGGCCTGGTCGGGTCAGGCCAAGTCGGGTCGGGTCTGGTCGGGTTGGGTTCGGGTTGGGTCGGATCTTGCATGGTCGGGTCTATTTGGGTCGGGTCGGGTCGCGTTTGGGTCGGGTCTGATCAGGTCTTGTCTGGCCTGGTCGGGTCTTGGTCTGGTAGGGTATGGTCAGGTCGGGTCGCGGTCGGGTCTGGCTGGGTTCGGGTCGGATCTGATCTGGTCGGGTATGGTCAGGTCGGGTCTGGTCAGGTCTTGGTCTGGTCGGGTATGGTCAAGTCGGGTCGGGTCTGGTCGGGTTGGGTAGGATCTGGGGTCGATTTCACTAACGCTTTGCGATCATCGTAAAGCCCAAATCCATCGCTAAACAGAAAATTGCTACGCAAAATAGCGATTGATTTTCCGTTTAGCGATGGATTTGGGCTTTAGCGATGATCTCAAACGTTAGTGAAATTGGCCCCTGGCCTGGTCGGGTCTGGCCGGGTCGGGTCTGTTTGGGTCGGGTTTGGGTCGGGGCCGATTTCACTAACGTTTTGCGATCATCGCTAGGCCCAAATCCATCGCTAAACGGAAAATTCCTACACAAAGTAGCGATCAATTTTCCGTGTAGCGATGGATTCGGGCTTAGCGATGATCGCAAAACGTTAGTGAAATCGACCCCAGGGGCCGATTTCACTAACGCTTTGCGATCATCGTAAAGCCCAAATCCATCGCTAAACGGAAAATTGCTATGCAAAGTAGTGATCGATTTTCCGTTTAGCGATGGATTTGGGCTTAGCGATGATCGCAAAGCGTTAGTGAAATCGGCCCCAGGTTCGGTTCGGGTCTGGTCAGGTCTTGTCTGGCCTGGTCGGGTCTTGGTCTGGTCGGGTATGGTCAGGTCGGGTCGGGGTCGGGGTCGGGTCTGGCCTGGTCGGGTCTGGTCTTGTTGTCGGTTCAGGGGCTGATTTCACTAACGCTTTGCGATCATCGTAAAGCCCAAATCCATCGCTAAACGGAAAATCTATCGCTAATTTGCGTAGCAATTTTCCGTTTAGCGATGGATTTGGGCTTAGCGATGATCGCAAAGCGTTAGTGAAATCGGCCCCAGGTCGGGTCGGGTCTGGTCTGGTCGGGTATGGTCAGGTCGGGTCGGGTTCGGGGTCGGGTCTGGCCGGGTTTGGGTCGGGTTCGGGTCAGGTCTTGTCTGGCCTGGTCGGGTCTGGCCGGGTCTGGTCAGGTTGGGTCTGATCAGGTCGGGTCTGGCCGGGTCGGGATTTTGTATTATAATTGTACGTACTGGTTCTCATTATATTATCCATTGATGACTCACACGGCGTATTGATATAATATTTATCGTACCCAATGTAAGTCCCACCATTGACGATTGATCGGCATGAATCTGCATAATGAGAAGGAAAAAAGAAAATAGGATCATAATGAGTAAAATCGATAGCAACGTGTTTTAAAGGTAATATCATACTTTGGTTTTTGTCAAAGAAGTATAGATTCATGGTCAAAAATATCAGTTCCATACGGTGCCCACTTTTTGAGAAAATCGTGAAAAAACGGCCACAGTATTTCTTAAGTCTTTTCTCTTTTATTTTTGATCTTTTAAAAGATCAAAAAGATTTTCGGGTCGTTGTTTTACTATTTTCTGAATAAATACACCATTTCAGGCGAAAAAATATAACGGTAGGTTTCTACCAACACCATCTTCATACCTTGTAAGTTATACGTAAATCTGTGAACATTTCTGTTTTGGCTTCTTACCAAAGTATGATAGTTCCAGTATAAGTCCAGTGCAAAATGAAATGGAATGATCGTTGTTCATTACCGTGTAGACTTTTGGACGTAGTTGGAACGGCTGGTTCATCTTGTCAACAGTTTCAGTGTTCATTGCTTAATTGGTCTTCAAGTTTAGTTTCCTTGTGTTCACTTGTTTCCCCCGCAAGAGAAATAAAAATAACAACCATGACAACCAATGGAGTAATCCATATTATTCACCGTCGTAATGCGGAGAAGCCAATGATATAATAATGTCGTTCATTACCGTAATATTTGCAGTAATATATCTCGCTTCCATTGTTGGGGTGACATGATGCTCCAAGATCGCAAGGGTTAGGGTTGCATGGGCCTGTGGAATAAAGTAACTTTTCAAATATTGTACATCACAATTTCGTCTATGCCTTCCCTAAAGAGACTCGGGACTCCCTCTGTATCTGTTGCTTGAGAATTACATCATTATTTTCATGGACGTAATTCGACCCAGAAAGGTAAAAATTAATGTTGTTCCAAACAAAATGAAAAGGTGGATGACAAAATCACCACCTTGCTGCTCGAAGGTAGTATCATACTTTGGTAAGAGACAAAAACAGAAATGTTCACAGATTTACGTATAACTTACAGGGTATTAAGATGGTGGTGGTAGAAACCTACCGTTAATTTTTTCCCGCCTGAAATGGTGTATTTATCCAGAAATTAGTAAAACAACAACCGAAAATCTGTTTGATCTTTTAAAAGATCAAAAATAAAAGAGAAAAAACTTAATAAATACTGTGGTTGTTTTTCAATGTTTTCTCAAAAAGTGGGCACAGTTTGGGACTGAAATGTTCACAGATGACTCTTACTGTATCTGTTTTGATATTTGTGCCCATGAATCTGCATTTCTTTGATAAAAACCAAAGTACGATATCACCATTAATCGGGACTAGTTCTTATTATACTACACTATTCAAGAAACCAAATTAAACACTTGATGTCACATAAAGTTTAAGTGTAGTATCAAACTTTGGTAGCATACCGAAACAGGAATCTTCACAGATTTACCTATAACTTACAGGGTATAAAGATGTTGAT
This sequence comes from Astropecten irregularis, assembly GCA_963971285.1. NCBI lineage: Eukaryota > Metazoa > Echinodermata > Asteroidea > Paxillosida > Astropectinidae > Astropecten > Astropecten irregularis. The sequence goes on along the minus strand of OZ020247.1, from coordinate 3,785,461 downwards.
GGTAGAAACATACCGTTGAAATTTGTCTGCCTGATATACTGTATTTATCCAGAAAAGAGTCAAACCAGTGACTAAAATAATTTTTGATCTTTTGAGTATAAAAAAAAGAGCTCGAGAGAGAAGACTTAGGAAATACTGTGGGCGTTTTTCACTTTTTTCTCAAAAAGTGGGCACCATATGAAATTTGACTGTTACTGTATCTTCCTTGATATTTTTCTCCATGAATCTGTATTTCTTTGACTAAAACCAAAGTATGATATTACCTTTAAACATTGCTTGTCGTTCCTCCTGTCAACCAGACGGAAGACCCCCCCCCCTTGCGGGATCCTCCAGCTAACATCATAGCTATATAAACGTGACATGGCATAGCGCCATTTCGGTTCCATTTTTGTACATGACAATGAGTTATTGTGACCCTTTTTTCGGCCAAGCGACCATACGAGGCACGTTCACACACATAAAAAAAGCGCGATTATTTTGGGTCGCTTTTTGTTGTGTGAACGAGCCTATTTATTGTTTGAGGTGCCAGTTCATGGTCAATCGTTTTGTGGTGACTGCCTGCATGGGGGTTTTGGCGCGCGGATGAAGCTTCTTCTTGACAATGATCCAGTCCGAAAAATTATCAAATTATGGAAAGGAATTTGAGTAAAACATTACCGTATATTTCACAATGTTTTCCTGAGAAATCTGTCATACATTCACAGGAGTAGGTCGAGTTGGTTCCATTCACGGGGTGGCAGGTACCGCCGTACTGACACGGATTGGGAATACATGGGTCATATGTGATGAATTCAAAGAAGATTGGATATTAAGAGTGGGTCCACGTAAATACTAATTCATATTTTTGTCCTCGGCCAATTTTTTTTTTTTTAAATGAAAGCACTATGTGAGCAAGCAACAACAAAATATTTAAAATTTTTCCCAAAAGCCCATTGCCATAGTTACGGGCTATTTCGTGTTTTGGGCATTTTAAGCCAATTTTGCGCCTCAAAAACGGGATTTGTAGCTTATTTTAAAATACCACCAAGCTAAAATGCAAAGTTCTGTCACAAAATTACTTAAATCATTAAGTATCATCCTTGCCCTTACTTCAGATATTTTGAAAATATTTTAAATGCCTTCATTATGCTATTTTTAGAACATGCCTTAAAGCATGTTTTTAGAACTTGCAAAATTGGCATTTTTACCCAATTTTTGTCTCTCATAAAGTCAACTTGCCAGGGGTCTCAAAACATTTTCCTTTTGGATTTGTTTAGAGCCAAGATAGGTCTTTCCATATCTGGTGAGAAAAATTTGGGGGATTGTATCTTTTGGGGGCAGTACCGCATCAAAAAATGTTATTTTCCCCAAAAATGAAAAAGTGAAAATTGAGGTTTTCCTTCAGTTTGAAGTAATAATATACACACAAAAGGAATACTTTGGTGAATCTGGAGCCTTTTTTCATTTGTTAAGAGTGAATTGCAGGCCTGTGATGTATTCTAATGGATAAGTAGCATTGGTGTTTGCCTAATTGTGGTTTTTTTTATCCCCCCCGGCTCCTACCCTTCTAGCATTCTATTTTCTGATTTTTGTTAGTGGTATGAAAACAAATTAGCAGCACTTGTCAACTTTGCCATTAAAACAGAGTTACAGACTCCAACTAAAGCAGTATTTTCACATTATCTAGCTGCCCCTTTAAGCGTGTCATCCTTAAAGGTACATCTTTTAAAGATCAAAAATAAAAGAGAAAAGATTTAAGAAATACTGTGGCAGTTTTTCACTGTTTTTCTCAAAAAGGAGGCACCGTATAGAACTGAAATATTTACAGATGACTGTTACTGTATCTTCCTTTATATTTTTGCCGATGAATCTGTATTTCTTTGACAAAAACCAAAGTATGATATAACCTTTAAAAAACAGCTTTATTGCTTGCAATTGGTAGATGAAATTAATTTGTTATGGTACTCTCATTCGTTAAAAGTGAAGTGTGAGGTTTTACTGCAAAAAGCAGTAATAATATACCCAAAAGGAACACATCAACAATCTATTGCTTTTTTTTCAAATCACAATAGTGAGTTGTACGCTTGTGAATTTGTAAGCTTCTGAATTTATCCTACTAGCTTGTGTGTCGTGCAAACTATCTGTCAACATCACCCTAAGGCTTAAGCTCAGAGAAGTATTTTTCCGCAGTGACAATGCTGGCTGTGCAGTAACTCTTCAGGCAGTTCCTCAATGCTGACAATGCTGGCTGCTACCACAGTGCAGTTACTCTTCAGGCAGTTCCTCCAATGTGCAGACGATATGACTTCTCAGAACTTCAAGATGGGAAAGGTGCTTATGACAGAATGGCTTCAACAATCAAATCTCACATCTGTATCTACATAAATGAGCAGTTTCAAAGAGCAATGGAAAGTAATGGAGGAGTAGCTGGTGTCCAGGCCATATTCATAAAAGCCTGCTAAGCCTAGTTGGCAATTAGTTTGGGCCTTGGCTGCCAACTAAGCCTAGTTGGATACTAAATGTTATTCATAAAATACCGCTAAGCTTAGTTGACTGCTAAGTTGTTTGCTAACTTTAGAGGTGATCTTGGGTACCTCTAAGTCACTAGTTGACAACTAAATCATTCATTTGTATGTTTGACTCTGATGCGAAAGCATGGCTAGACGGATTCTCGAACTGGTACAGTTGAATCGTGCAATGAGGGAAAGAGTATTTAGAGATCCTATTGATATTTTTACTGATGATGAATTGATCAAGAGATATCGATTTTCACGGGAAGGCATCATGTTTATAACGGATTTAATAGCACCCCAGATTGATCATCAAACAAGACGTAATCATGCACTACTTCCGTATCAGCAGGTGTTGATTGCATTACAGTATTATGCAACAGGAACATTTCAAACGGTTGTTGGCGACCCCATCCAAGTCTCACAACCAACATCCTGCCGAGTTGTCAACAGAGTTTCACGTGCACTATCTGGGAAAATAAACGACTTTGTAAAGATGCCTGAACAAGGGCAAGTTGATGACATTAAAGATGGATTCTACAGGATGAGGAACTTTCCAGGTGTTATAGGCTGTGTTGATGGGACACATATTTGGATAATTTCACCACATCTTAATGAGGCTGACTATGTCAACAGAAAAGGTTATCACTCCATAAATGTTCAAGTGATATGTGACCATAGGGGGAAATGGATTAACATTGTGGCAAGATGGCCTGGATCGGCACATGACAGTCGTGTTTTGAGATCTAGTCGAGTGTGGGACATCATGGAAGCTGGAGGTATCCGTGGACGTATCCTTGGTGACAGTGGTTACCCATGCAGAAACTGGTTGATGACCCCTCTTCTTAACCCACGAACTCGACCCGAACGTAGGTACAACTCTGGACATAAATGTACCCGAGTATTGGTTGAACAGGCCATCGGGAGGTGGAAGCGTCGGTTTCAAATTCTGCATCTAGAAAATCGGATGAGAAGTCCCGAAAGTGCTTGCAGGGTCATTGCAGCCACAGCTGTCCTGCCAGGCGCGGTTCTAGAGCCAACATTTTTTGGGGGGCTAGAAGAGCCATTATTTTTTTGGGGGGGCTAGAAGACCCAATATTTTGGGTTCTTCTAACACTCGCTTCTGCTCTTATTAGGGGTCGAAAAACATGCACATTATAGCCCACACAACGCGTTTTTATGTAATTGGCGCTTAATAACTGAACAGATCCAGTATTTTCAAGATTTTTTTTTTCACTTGCATTTTTGGGGGGGCTAGACAAAATTTTTGGGGGGCTACAGCCCCCCCTAGCCCCCCGTAGAACCGCGCCTGTGTCCTGCATAACATTGCCCTGGATAGAAATGAACCGGAAGTTGCAGATATCGAACCTGGACAAGAACAACCCGATGATGAGATGTATGAAGGCCAAATGAATGGACCAATGACAAGAAATTACTTAATCCAGAATAGATTTAATTAACTATCTTGAACAATTTGATCGACATTCACAAGAACATGTGTCTACAGTTTGAAATAGATTTTATCATCAGTTTCAACAGTTTCATTACCAGCTTTTCGCTTCAGTAATTCAATTTCCAGTTTCAGCTTTTCTTGTTTTAGAAGGAGATTCTGACGCTTAATCAAAAGATTTTCTTTTTCTATTTCAACTAGATCATCAAATTTCTTAGGAATCTTTGAAGCTGGAATGGTCAAATTGCTAGCTGCACTTGTTGGTGTTGTACATGTACATGTAGATGTTGATGGTGGACCTTCATTCTCACTGGCCCATGTAGCGTCATCAGCATCAATGGAACCTGTAAAATGAAAATCCATTGACAATCTAGGTGTAAATAGTTGGCAAAAACATTTTAATGTAGAATGTTGATGCATTAACTGACTAAAACCAAGACAATCACATATTATTTTCAACATAGGCCTACATGTATATGTTTTCTCGTGGTTGTACAATGTTGTAATAGATTCAAATATATTTAGTACCTGTACAGCTAGGTTTTATCGTAAGATATTAAGAGATTTCAACTTTAGTCACGTCCTATTTAAAAACTACCGTAGAAGAGGAGTAGTACTCACCAGCTTTGATGACTTCCTCATCGGTTACAACATCCCCAGATTCAACTCCAACGAGTCCTTGAAAGGCAGGCGTGTCCTGACACAGATCTATAATTTTCTGCTGGGCGGGTGTGGGGTCTGGCAGAGGCTTTCCTCCTCCCGTTTGAATCCGAGACTTTTCGCGTTGCTGAACACACTCCTTCGACTCGGACTTGAGTTTTGTTAATTTGTTTTTGATGTCGTCAAGAGATCGATTGTTCATAGAAAATCTTCCCTGATATTGCGTGTGAATAGTCTTCCAAGCATTAGCTTTCTTCCGGTTTGTGTTGACATCTTTATGCTTACTGTCGATAATATCCTTGAATTCATCATATTTTTCAGCTATATGAATAAATTCTCAATAATTAGATTTCCTTCTGTTTCGTTTGCCTTGTCTGGTATCCTCCATTCTGAAGTAGTGTTCACGATGGTGAGACTGTAGAACTGTCTGTTAATTGAATTATATAGGCACAACTACCTGGCATTGTCCCTAGCAGGGTTTTATGAATATGAAAATAGCAGGAAACTATGGAGCAGGCAACTAGGCATTTAGCAGCCTGCTAAGGCCTATAGTTGGCTGCTAGTTTAGCAGTGTTTTATGAATATGGCCCGGTGTATGTTTGTGATACCCAAGGGAAAGTCACTGGGACCAAGCCCATAGAAAATATCACACAGTTGAACAACTTTGAATACATACATGTACATTGTAGATGGTGGTGTGCATGCTTGGAAGGGCTATGGTATTGAACCAGCAATTATCATCTCACCTCAGCAACTGAGCAAAGGAGGGTTGAAGCTCCATCACTGATGATTCGAAGAGGCCCTTCAAAGCAAGGGAGCATGTTTAAAGAAATGCGTGCAAGAAGATGCTCTACCTAACCCGGAGCTTTTTCCTCTGCATTGATTCCTACAATACATTTGGTGATTGAAATCACCATCTGTTATGTGGCAATCACACTAGATTGTTAGAGAAGCACACACTCCATGACAAAGTGAAAATCATGTATGTGGAGAAGTTGCAGGCTAGGCAAGATGTAATAATTGGCAGAGACACAAATGTAGTTCCAGCTGAGGGCAGCTGCCCTCAGCTGGAACTACATTTGTGTCTAGAACAAACACTGCCTGCAGGATGGGCAGTGCAGAAACGTCGTCAATCTTAGCCCTTCAACGAAAATCAAAAACAGTTCCTGAATGAAAAATTCAATGTGGGTGAAGTGTGCGGCACAAAATGTGACCATGCGATTGTTTCAAAAGAAATACACACCAAGAAAGACACACAAGGAAACAGACAGTTCACTCTTTCAGAGTTTTTGACAGCACAAACAACATATCTTAAGTTACTTCAGACGACTTGCCTCAAAGGTTAGAGTAGTGGGACCAACAATAGAGGAGGACAGAGACAAAGATCATAAACGGCTCCTGGTGTCTGTTTTCGAGACAGTTGGGCTACAGCATCCAATCATGTTGAACATATATAATATTTGTGAACTCTTCAGATCAGGGAAACACCACACTCTCAGCCTAAAAATGTTGAAAACAGTTTGCCATGACCTTAACATTGGCACGCAAGATCTGCATGATAAGCACAAGAGGTCAGCTTATGAAGCAAAATTGAAAGAAGTTGTTTAATGTTTGCACCTGCTCAACTGCATACTAATCATCAACATGTAAATACATGAGTTTAGGGGTCGGTTACATCATTGGTAATTTCTACAAAATTTAATTTAAATAATGCTTTAGTTCGCAACAAGTCCTCCTTTTAATTAAAAAAAAAATTGCCTGAAACATGCTGGATTTGTTGGGGGCGTAAATTCACAAGGTAGTAGGATAAATTCAGTATTTCTTAAATCTTTTCTCTTTTATTTTTGATCTTTAAAAGAAGTACCTTTAAGGATGACACGCTTAAAGGGGCAGCTAGATAATGTGAAAATACTGCTTTATTTGGAGTCTGTAACTGTTTAATGGTTTGCAAAGTTGACAAGTGCTGCTAATTTGTTTTCATACCACTAACAAAAATCAGAAAATAGAATGCTAGAAGGGTAGGAGCCGGGGGGGGGGGGGTTAAAAAAAACACCACAATTAGGCAAACAACAATGCTGCTTATCCATTAGAATAAATCACAGGCCTGCAATTCACTCTTAACAAATGAAAAAAGGCTCCAGATTCACCAAAGTATTCCTTTTGTGTGTATCATTACTTCAAACCGCAGGAAAACCTCAAATTTCACTTTTTCATTTTTGGGGAAAATAACATTTTTTGATGCGGTACTGCCCCCAAAAGATACAATCCCCCAAACTTTTCTCACCAGATATGGAAAGACCAATCTTGGTTCTAAACAAATCCAAAAGGAAAATGTTCTGAGACCCCTGGCAAGTTGACTTTATGAGAGACAAAAATTGGGTAAAAATGCCAATTTTGCAAGTTCTAAAAACATGCTTTAAGGCATGTTCTAAAAATAGCATAATGAAGGCATTTAAAATATTTTCAAAATATCTGAAGTAAGGGCAAGGATGATACTTTGTAATGATTTAAGTAATTTTGTGACAGAACTTTGCATTTTAGCTTGGTTGTATTTTAAAATAAGCTACAAAACCCGTTTTTGAGGCGCAAAATTGGCTTAAAATGCCCAAAACACGAAATAGCCCGTAACTATGGCAATGGGCTTTTGGGAAAAATTTTAAATATTTTTTTGTTGCTTGCTCACATAGTGCTTTCATTAAAAAAAAAAAAAAAAATTGGCCGAGGACAAAAATATGAAGTATTTACGTGGACCCACTCTTAAATGTTATAAAAAATGCAACGCTTTGTGTCGAAAACTATTATATGAAAATTTAACTGTTTATCACTTCATATGATACAGCCATGTCTTTGCTATATCACCATGTAGAATTTGAGCAAAATTGGAATGAAATTGAGGATAAAATCTAAGACTGAATTACCCAACCTCAAAACCCGATTTTCATCTTTCTTTCAATACACATTATGTGTGTACTGACCACTTATTCTGGAATACTGCAAATTTGTTTTTAAAGAGTACTCTTTCAATTGGTCATAATTTTCGCCAATTTCAGCCCGATTTTGCTTAAATTCGACATGGTGATAGCCAAAACATGGTTGTATCATATAACTGAATCTTGAAGTGATAAACAATTTAATTTGAACAATAATGGTTCCCGACAAAGTGTTGCGTTTTTGGGGTCACGCTGTATAGCTTTACGAGGCTGTAGAAAGTCAACATCTACATACAGAGCTTGGTCACCTTACGTATGGCGTGCAAAGTTAATATTTAATCCCGGAATAGAGATATCGCTATTGCTGATAGACTGGAGCGGGATTCGAACCGGCGACCTCCTGAATACAGCGTAGGCGCTCGTCCATCTGAGCCATCCAGCCCTACGTTGGTCGTGACCCCAGTAGTCAATTATCTTTGTTCGTTTGGCAGTCAGAAACCACGCACACACCTCCATACCCCAAGGATCATTTCACCGATACGCGCAGCAATGCATGCAACCTGGGAACGGTACATGGGGGATCACTCAAAGAGGATACGGCTTTTTAATAAATAGAATCATCAAATAACCACAAGGGAACCTGACTGAATTATAAAGTCAGTCAGGTTCCCTTGTGTTGTCCAGCCCATCCATCAGTTGATAGAGCGCCTGTACGGTATTCAGGAGGTCGCCGGTTCGAATCCCGCCCCAGTTAATTTTTCTTTGTTCCATTTTCAATGACTTTAAATTCAGTCAGTTTCCCTTGTGGGTCATTTATGACATTTAAATAGTATTTGGTTGGCAAATGGGAATCATTGTAGGGAATAAAACTTTATTGTAATTCATTTAATATTTTGATTGTACTCCCTGATTAACAATTACAACTGCATTAATTGCATGCCTTGAACGTACCGAGTCCCTGCGAAGACCCGAAGATTTCATCCATACTAGAAACAAAATAGTAGACTCGCTTGTATAAAATAAATAGAAAACTAGATGTGTTTGTTGACAAACACTGAGCTGTTTCGCGTATGTTTTTATAAATAATATGAAAAACAAACATGAATGCAACTGTCCCAGTACAGAGAAATTGCAGTGTTTTAATTGTCGTAAACAACTACTATAAGGAGCGTCGTCACTCGTCCATTAATATACATATAGATACATGTACATACACACAACCATGAGAAACACAGAAATGGCAGAGTTTATAGGCCAGCGCGCAAAGTATGTATGGTTGTGCATGGGCGGTGGAAACAGCAAAATGACTGATTTTCTAGCTCGTTGTACTACGTTTACATGTACACAATTGGCCCACTACTATGGATAGCCATATCAGCGGTCCAAGAATTTCCAAGGCCCGTGTTTTGTGTTATGTTTGACTCTAAATGGCAAAATTAATGATTAACAAAAAAATCAATAAAAATTAAATCGATGACGTCATCGTGGCGTCACTTCACATTTAAGATACTAGTATCACTCCCTGCCTACCCACCAAGTTTCATCACCATCGGATGTTCCCTTATATGTTAATCTGAAAATCGGCTTTTTGATGACGTCATCATTACGTCACAACTTTTTGGTATTTAGTGGCATGTGCCTATAGCCTAACAAACATTTTGCAGAAAAAATTTCGAAAATACCATTTGTCGTTCATGAAATATACAGAAAAGGTCCAAAAATTGAATAATTCGTATAAAATCACATGATGACGTCATCAACACGTGACTGCAATTTTTGTCGCAACTTTTTGGTATTTAGTGGCATGTGCCTATAGCCTAACAAACATTTTGCAGAAAAAAATTCGAAAATACCATTTGTCGTTCATGAAATATACAGAAAAGGTCCAAAAATTGAATAATTCGTATAAAATCACATGATGACGTCATCAACACGTGACTGCAATTTTTGTCTAAAACACGTCCCCATATACTTACATACCAAGTTTGAGTTGCATCGGACTTGCCGTTCCGGAGATAAAGAGCCCTAAAATTTGCACTTTTATGATGACGTAATTGTGCACGTGATGACGTCACGATGACGTACGTACGCGGGACACTATTCGGGGTGGTGGTCTAACTATGTGCCAAGTATGAAGTTGATCGGAATTGGCATAATGGTAGAAGTGACTTGTAGAAAATCCCTGTGTAAAGTCTATGGGAAAAAAGTGGAAAAAGAAAAAAAACTAGAAGTTTGTCTGTCAACTGACAGAGCAAATGACTTTTTCGCCTTTTATCAATTCGAATTTTTTAGTTCAAAGAACGCGCATTCAAGGAAGTAAAAAACCTGAAAAACAGCATGTACAATTTCCATTGTGATTTTCAAGCATCAATGTTTTATTTCGTTTCACTATGAATTGTCCGCTTAAAGGATTATTGTGAAGCAATTTAATACCTAAAACTTTGCCACAGATTTCAATCAAAAGTTTGATGAGGTCATAGGTCAAATTTTTAATAACCACATTACTGCCAGAGACTGACATCGTTGAAACCAAGTTCGTTTCTTGCTCCAATTTTAAATTTGACCCTTCCAATTTTGACCGTTTTTGATCACGTATAGTGTCACGAAACTTCATGCACACGAGAAAAATATTTGAAGGTTGCTTGACACATTTTTTAAAACAAGAAAGGCGAGGTCAAATACATACGATTGAATATTCATTGAATCTGTTAAAAACATTACTTGTTGACGTCATCATGTTCTTGGGTCGCCCCTGTACAAAGGTTTTTCATTGTTACAATTTGATGATGATCCAAACTTTAAAAAGCAATAAAGTTGTGTAAGGGGAAAACACGCATACAAACAGAATGGGCTGTTCGGGTTTAATACTGTACACACAGGGATGGGGTGGACGAACTTTGAGACAACGCACGGGTTGTGCGATGCACAAAGTATGTGTACACACTGATGGTTGACGCACGTGGCTTAATCGAGATATAAGTCTCCGTACATGTACACAAGACTACACTCATGCATGTACATGTGAGTTGTGTTGTTGTTTAATTCGAGGCACAGTTTCGGGGTGTCCAAATACAATTTCAAGCCTATCGCAGGGCATGTCCAAGCTCACTGATCACATAGAGACATAAATATACCACAGAACTACCTTTATCCTGCTATTTCTAGGAAAATCAAGATTGTATCTCTAATGGTTGATTTTTAAAGAAAAAAAATGGGTTTTCCATTGTAACTTCCGGACTGATCACGTCATCAATCTAAATCTTGGCACCGTTGTTGTCTGGTTGAAGCTCATCTTAAATATATATTTTGGAGCAATTACCTCAAACTTCGCCACAGACATCAACTAAAAATGCATTTTTGCATTTTTTCAACTTGTCGCTAGAGGGCGCTCGAATGTTTAATGACGTCATTAATCAAATTGGTAAACACCTCATCACTGCCAGATCGTTGAAACCAAGTTAATATCTTTCTCCAATTTTAAATTATAAGACATTTCCTGTTTTGACGTTTTCGACCGGAAGTAAGGGTCACGTGACTTCACGCACACGAGATAAACTTAGATCTAGGGTTACTTGACACATTTTCAAAAATAGTAAGGCAAGGGAAAGTACGGTTTAATTGATATCGATTTTTGAAGATTAAAACCTATCCATTTTTGATTGCTTGTAATATGACACCTGATGACGTCACGATGACGTCATTCTATAAGGTGATACTCTGTTATAGGATCTATGACTCTGCGAAGTTTCATCAAAATCAAAGATTGTTTATTGACAAAAAATGCGTACGGAAAAATTTAACATTTATACTTTGAAATCGTGTACAAAGTGAATGGGACAAAATAAATATTCAAAAATCTATAAAAAATCACGTGATGACGTCATCATGACATCATTGCTTTTAGGATCATCCTTGCATTAGGGTCCTTCATTGGTATAAGTTTGATGATGATCCGAACTTGCAAAAGCACTTAAGTCGTGCTCAGAAAAAACGTGTACAAATTGAATAGGCTCATTGGAGAAGAAGAAGAGGAAGAGGAAAAAAAAAAATCAGAACAAAAAGAATAACTTTTTCGCACTCGAAAGTGCGAAAAAGTCAAAAAAAAAAAAAAAAAATAAAAAAATAAAAAAATAAAAAAAACAAAAGCTGTTCCGCTGCATGCGAAACAGCTAAAAAGGGCATTCATAAACCATACAATAATACACACCGTGCCCGTGTTTTATGGTGTTTGTGAGTACTGCAGCTATGGTGGAGCCACGTCGTGGAAATCAATAAACACCATTATAACTGAAAGCTGGAACTGGGTCGACAGAGAGTCACTCATCGTTCAGCTTCCCTGTTTTCTTTTCTTGTATCATTTGCGGATACAAAAACGGGGCTACCGTGGGTGGGTTTTTTCAGGTAACGACGAACGTTTGCTTTAAGTGTACCTGACTGCGCAATTATTGTGACCTTCGTGAGCAGATTCTTTTTCCAAAATGATATTATTAGTATATCATCGACGTTCAAACCCATTGGTGTTTTGCTGGTTTTTCATAATATACCATTGCATGTCTTGCATGATGCATCGGTTTACGGCCAAGCGACTTCCATCGTGGCCTGTTCGAATTCTTACGCTGTATAGAACCACATGTGGTATACTATTGTTTGTATGTCTGTTTGTTCAGTTGTTTTTCATTGAATTTAAAATTATGAACCCCTGCGCATTGCACATGTTAATTTGGGATTCAGTTTTGGCATTTACTTCACTAAACAAATTCACCAGTGAAATAAAAGCTGAACATATGTTTGTTAAAGGTATTATCATACTTTGGAAAGAGACCAAAACAGAAATGTCAACAGATTTACGTATACCTTTCAGGGTATGAAGATGATGCTGGTAGAAACCTACCGTTAAAATTGTTTCGTTTGAAATGGTGTATTTATCCAGAAATTAGTAAAACAACGACCGAAATTATTTTTGATCAAAAATAAAAGAGAAAACACTTATCAAATACCGTGGCCGTTTTTCGCTGTTTTCTCAAAAAGTGTGCACCATATGGGACTGCAATTTGACTGTTACTGTATCTTCCTTGATATTTTTGCTCATGAATCTGTATTTCTTTGACAAAAACCAATGTATGATATTACCTTTAAACATTGCTTGTCGTTCCTCCTGTCAATCAGACGGAAGACCCCCCCCCCCACGGGATCATCCAGCGAACACCATAGGGGACCGTCCATAAAGTACGTACGCACGAAATGCCGACTTTTTTTACCCCCCCCCTCCCCCTCTGTACGCATGGCGTACGCAGTGGCCCCCCCCCTCCCCCTGTACGCATACGCATTCCACATTAGGTTTTTCACTTCTCGTGGTACCTTGCTTTAGCATCATTAAAATGCCACAGTAATCGGGGCCGGTACCATTATTGGGATGTCACTTTCAAATTCTAAAATGAATGACTAAAGTATAACAGGTTTTTATACATTTTCAGATCTATTTTACTAGTTTGTATTATGTTGAATAAGAAAAAAGGAAAAAACAGAACAATTCCGGTTCTTTTTTTCTCGTTTTTCTCGCGCGATATGACTATGCAAATTTTTCATTTGCGTACGGTACGCATTGGCCTGACCCCCCCCCCCCCCGTACGCATGGCGTACGCATCGGTAACCCCCCCCCCCCCCCTTCCCCCCTTCGTCCGTATACGTACTTTATGGACGGCCCCTAGCTATATAAACGTGACATGGCATAGCGCCATTTTGGTTCCATTTGTGTACATGACAATGAGTTATGTGACCTTCGGCAAGCAGATTTTTTTTTCGGCCAAGCGACCATACGAGGCATGTTCACACACATAAAAAAAGCGCGATTATTTGGGTCGCTTTTTGTTGTGTGAACGAGCCTATTTTATTGTTTGAGGTGCCAGTTCATGGTCAATCGTTTCGTGGTGACTGCCTGCATGGGGGTTTTGGCGCGCGGATGAAGCTTCTTCTTGACAATGATCCAGTCCGAAAAATTATCAAATTATGGAAAGGAATTTGAGTAAAACATTACCGTATATTTCACAATGTTTTCCTGAGAAATCTGACATACATTCACAGGAGTAGGTCGAGTTGGTTCCATTCACGGGGTGACAGGTACCGCCGTACTGACACGGATTGGGAATACACGGGTGATAAATTAAAAGAAGATTGGATATTAAATGTTATAAAAAATGCAACACTTTGTGTCGAAAACTATTATATGAAAATTAAACTGTTTATCACTTCATATGATACAGCCATAGGGGGCCTATGTCTTGGCTATATCACCATGTAGAATTTGAGCAAAATTGGAATGAAATTGAGGGTAAAATCTAAGACTGAATTACCCAACCTCAAAACCCGATTTTCATCTTTCTTTCAATACACATTATGTGTGGATACTGACCACTTATTCTGGAATACTGCAAATTTGTTTTTAAAGAGTACTCTTTCAATTGGTCATAATTTTCGCCAATTTCAGCCCGATTTTCCTTAAATTCGACATGGTGATATAGCCAAAACATGGCTGTATCATATAACTGAATCTTGAAGTGATAAACAATTTAATTTGAACAATAATGGTTCCCGACAAAGTGTTGCGTTTTTGGGGTCACGCTGTATAGCTTTACGAGGCTGTAGAAAGTCAACATCTACATACAGAGCTTGGTCACCTTACGTATGGCGTGCAAAGTTAATATTTTATTCCGGAATAGAGATATCTCTATTGCTAATAGACTGGAGCGGGATTCGAACCGGCGACCTCCTGAATACAGCGTAGGCGCTCGTCCATCTGAGCCATCCAGCCCTACGTTGGTCGTGACCCCAGTAGTCAATTATCTTTGTTCGTTTGGCAGTCAGAAACCACGCACACACCTCCATACCCCAAGGATCATTTCACCGATACGCGCAGCAATGCATGCAACCTGGGAACGGTACATGGGGGATCACTCAAAGAGGATACGGCTTTTTAATAAATAGAATCATCAAATAACCACAAGGGAACCTGACTGAATTATAAAGTCAGTCAGGTTCCTTTGTGTTGTCCAGCCCATCCATCAGTTGATAGAGCGCCTGTACGGTATTCAGGAGGTCGCCGGTTCCAATCCCGCCCCAGCCAATTTTTCTTTGTTCCATTTTCAATGACTTTAAATTCAGTCAGTTTCCCTTGTGGGTCATTTTATGACATTTAAATAGTATTTGGTTGGCAAATGGGAATCATTGTAGGGAATAAAACTTTATTGTAATTCATTTAATATTTTGATTGTACTCCCTGATTAACAATTACAACTGCATTAATTGCATGCCTTGAACGTACCGAGTCCCTGCGAAGACCCGAAGATTTCATCCATACTAGAAATAAAATAGTAGACTCGCTTGTATAAAAAAAATAGAAGAAAAGGGCATTCATAAACCATACAATAATACACACCGTGCCCGTGTTTTATGGTGTTTGTGAGTACTGCAGCTATGGTGGAGCCACGTCGTGGAAATCAATAAACACCATTATAGCTGAAAGCTGGAACTGGGTCGACAGAGGGTCACTCATTGTTCAGCTTCCCTGTTTTTTTTCTTGTATCATTTGCGGATACAAAAACGGGGCTACCGTGGGTGGGTTTTTTCAGGTAACGACGAACGTTTGCTTGAAGTGTACCTGACTGCGCAATTATTGTGACCTTCGTCAGCAGATTCTTTTTCCAAAATGATATTATTAGTATTTCATCGACGTTCAAACCATTGATGTTTTGCTGTTTTTTTTTAATATACTATTGCATTGCATGATGCGTCGGTTTACGGCCAAGCGACTTCCATCGTGGCCTGTTCGAATTCTTACGCTGTTTAGAACCACATGTGGTATACTATTGTTTGTATGTCTGTTAGTTTAGTTGTTTTTCATTGAATTTAAAATTATGAACCCCTGCGCATTGCACATGTTAATTTGGGATTCGGTTTTGGCATTTACTTCACTAAACAAATTCACCAGTGAAATAAAAGCTGAACATAATTATGTTTGTTAAAGGTAGTATCATACTTTGGAAAGAGACCAAAACAGAAATGTCAACAGATTTACGTATACCTTTCAGGGTATGAAGATGATGCTGGTAGAAACCTACCGTTAAAATTGTTTCGTTTGAAATGGTGTATTTATCCAGAAATTAGTAAAACAACGACCGAAATTATTTTTGATCTTTTAAAAGAACAAAAATAAAAGAGAAAACACTTAACAAATACCGTGGCCGTTTTTCGCTGTTTTCTCAAAAAGTGTGCACCGTATGGGACTGCAATTTGACTGTTGCTGTATCTTCCTTGATATTTTTGCTCATGAATCTGTATTTCTTTGACAAAAACCAATGTATGATATTACCTTTAAACATTGCTTGTCGTTCCTCCTGTCAATCAGACGGAAGACCCCCCCCCCCACGGGATCATCCAGCGAACACCATAGGGGACCGTCCATAAAGTACGTACGCACGAAATGCCGACTTTTTTTTACCCCCCCCCCCTCCCCCTCTGTACGCATGGCGTACGCAGTGGCCCCCCTCCCCCTGTACGCATACGCATTCCACATTAGGTTTTTCACTTCTCGTGGTACCTTGCTTTAGCATCATTAAAATGCCACAGTAATCGGGGCCGGTACCATTATTGGGATGTCACTTTCAAATTCTAAAATGAATGACTAAAGTATAACAGGTTTTTATACATTTTCAGATGTATTTTACTAGTTTGTATTATGTTGAATAAGAAAAAAGGAAAAAACAGAACAATTCCGGTGCTTTTTTCTCGTTTTTCTCGCGCGATATGACTATGCAAATTTTTCATTTGCGTGCATTGGCCTGACCCCCCCCCCCTGTACGCATGGCGTACGCATCGGTAACAACCCCCCCCCCACCCATTCCCCCTTCGTCCGTACGTACTTTATGGACGGCCCCTAGTTATATAAACGTGACATGGCATAGCGCCATTTTGGTTCCATTTGTGTACATGACAATGAGTTATGTGACCTTCGGTAAGCAGATTGTTTTCGACGTCCAGATCCATTGGTTTTATTTTATCCACTGTTCAATGCATGGTGCGCTGGTTTACACCACGGCCAAGCGACCATACGAGGCATGTTCACACACATAAAAAAGCGCGATTATTTGGGTCGCTTTTTGTTGTGTGAACGTACCTATTTATTGTTTGAGGTGCCAGTACATGGTCGATCGTTTCGTGGTGACTGCCTGCATGTGGCTTTTGGCGCGCGGATGAAGCTTCTTCTTGACAATGATCCAGTCCGAAAAATTATCAAATTATGGAAAGGAATTTGAGTAAAACATTACCGTATATTTCACAATGTTTTCCTGAGAAATCTGACATACATTCACAGGAGTAGGTCGAGTTGGTTCCATTCACGGGGTGGCAGGTACCGCCGTACTGACACGGATTGGGAATACACGGGTGATAAATTAAAAGAAGATTGGATATTAAATATTATAAAAAATGCAACACTTTGTGTCGAAAACTATTATATGAAAATTAAACTGTTTATCACTTCATATGATACAGCCATGTCTTGGCTATCACCATGTAGAATTTGAGCAAAATTGGAATGAAATTGAGGATAAAATCTAAGACTGAATTACCCAACCTCAAAACCCGATTTTCATCTTTCTTTCAATACACATTATGTGTGTACTGACCACTTATTCTGGAATACTGCAAATTTGTTTTTAAAGAGTACTCTTTCAATTGGTCATAATTTTCGCCAATTTCAGCCCGATTTTGCTTAAATTCGACATGGTGATAGCCAAAACATGGTTGTATCATATAACTGAATCTTGAAGTGATAAACAATTTAATTTGAACAATAATGGTTCCCGACAAAGTGTTGCGTTGTTGGGGTCACGCTGTATAGCTTTACGAGGCTGTAGAAAGTCAACATCTACATATACAGAGCTTGGTCACCTTACGTATGGCGTGCAAAGTTAATATTTTATTCCGGAATAGAGATATCTCTATTGCTAATAGACTGGAGCGGGATTCGAACCGGCGACCTCCTGAATACAGCACAGGCGCTCTTCCATCTGAGCCATCCAGCCCTACGTTGGTGGTGACCCCAGTAGTCAATTATCTTTGTTCGTTTGGCAGTCAGAAACCACGCACACACCTCCATACCCCAAGGATCATTTCACCGATACGCGAAGCAATGCTGCAACCTGGGAACGGTACATGGGGGATCACTCAAAGAGGATACGGCTTTCTTAATCAATAGAATCGTCAAATAACCACAAGGGAACCTGACTGAATTATAAAGTCAGTCAGGTTCCTTTGTGTTGTCCAGCCCATCCATCAGTTGATAGAGCGCCTGTACGGTATTCAGGAGGTCGCCGGTTCCAATCCCGCCCCAGCCAATTTTTCTTTGTTCCATTTTCAATGACTTTAAATTCAGTCAGTTCCCTTGTGGGTCATTTTATGACATTTAAATAGTATTTGGTTGGCAAATGGGAATCATTGTAGGGAATAAAACTTTATTGTAATTCATTTAATATTTTGATTGTACTCCCTGATTAACAATTACAACTGCATTAATTGCATGCCTTGAACGTACCGAGTCCCTGCGAAGACCCGATGATTTCATCCATACTAGAAATAAAATAGTAGACTCGCTTGTATAAAAAAAATAGAAAAAAAGGGCATTCATAAACCATACAATAATACACACCATGCCCGTCTTTTATGGTGTTTGTGAGTACTGCAGCTATGGTGGAGCCACGTCGTGGAAATCAATAAATACCATTATAGCTGAAAGCTGGAACTGGGTCGACAGAGGGTCACTCATTGTTCAGCTTCCCTGTTTTTTTTCTTGTATCATTTGCGGATACAAAAACGGGGCTACCGTGGGTGGGTTTTTTCAGGTAACGACGAACGTTTGCTTGACGTGTACCCGACTGCGCAATTATTGTGACCTTCGTGAGCAGATTCTTTTTCCAAAATGATATTATTAGTATTTCATCGACGTTCAAACCCATTGATGTTTTGCTGTTTTTTTTATAATATACTATTGCATTGCATGATGCGTCGGTTTACGGCCAAGCGACTTCCATCGTGGCCTGTTCGAATTCTTACGCTGTTTAGAACCACATGTGGTATACTATTGTTTGTATGTCTGTTAGTTTAGTTGTTTTTCATTGAATTTAAAATTATGAACCCCTGCGCATTGCACATGTTAATTTGGGATTCGGTTTTGGCATTTACTTCACTAAACAAATTCACCAGTGAAATAAAAGCTGAACATATGTTTGTTAAAGGTAGTATCATACTTTGGAAAGAGACCAAAACAGAAATGTCCACAGATTTACGTATACCTTTCAGGGTATGAAGATGATGCTGGTAGAAACCTACCGTTAAAATTGTTCCGTCTGAAATGGTGTATTTATCCAGAAATTAGTAAAACAACGACCGAAATTATTTTTGATCTTTTAAAAGATCAAAAATAAAAGAGAAAACACTTAACAAATACCGTGGCCGTTTTTTCGCTGTTTTCTCAAAAAGTGGGCACCGTATGGGACTGAAATTTTCACAGATGACTGTTATTGTATCTTCCTTGATATTTTTGCCCATGAATCTGTATTTCTTTGACAAAAACCAAAGTATGATATTACCTTTAAAAATGGAGCATAGGGCTTTCTACATTATGATATTAAATATTTTCTTAAGATCTTATCTTTTAAAAGAGACAATATCTCGATGAAAAAGTATAACAGTTTTAATCAAATCGGATGTAGGATTACTACACAATTGAAAAGAAAAGTTCGCTGCAGTAAGTCGGCGCTGTCACATGACATGATGACGTCATGATAACGTCATTGCAATTTGTATAATACATGTATACCACTTCCCCGCTGGGACGCATATACCAAGTTAAAGCCCAACCAGACATTTATGGTTTCTTCCATAATTGGTGTGTAATGTTTGCCCTTTTAAGGCGCTGTCACATGACATAATGATGTGATGACGTTAATTTTTCAATAATACATTTAACTCGTCCGAAATTATACATGGAAATCCGCGTGCCTCATAGACGTTTTAAAAGCTTTCAATCAGTATTATTTGCCCAAACATTTCGAATTGTACAGAATGTTTCATAAACAACGAATACTGTTCAAATGTTGGTTCCCCACAGGAGCATGCATGAAAATCTTCCATTTTGCAAAGCCATTCAAAGGAAAACCAAATGCTAGTTTGAAACCAAAGTAAGATTTGCCATTCATTATCTGTCAGTATATTATGAATGCAATAAAATAACCTGAATGAAAAAAGCACTGCATGAACCCTTTAAGATTGAACCACTTCCACAGTCTGCAACTGCACATTATTTTGTCCCTGGAAGCACAGTTAAAGCTCCGCTAATTGGAATTTTCAATTAAGGTGTTTCTTCTCCACGTCAGCAAAACTCCAATACTATGTGTGAATTCAAGCACGTTAATATAACGAGCCTAAGCGCTGTGTCGAGCATCTAAATACAAACATCCTGGTGTCTTCGCCTGCGTAGCACGGATTGTCAGGTCGACTAGAGGTAAAAACTTGACAATCGCGCTTGCGCAGTTTGATAAAGAAATCGCATTTTCTCGATTTGGGTCGAGTTTTGCCCTGCCTGTGCTGTGGACACGCGAAAAAATAGTAGCATTTCGAATCGTGATTCAAATCGAGGTTTTCAGTTTGGGTGATCAAGCCACTTTGTAAAGGAGACTAAAGCACACTTTGAAGGAGTTATAACACCAAAATTAATTGCAAAAGTTCTAGAGTGTTATTTGAATAAGTGTTCCTTCAACAGTGGCTGCCAAATACGTCATAATCAGATAGTGATATGAAACGGCATCTTTCGAACAGCGTTTTCTTGAAGCTACAGGACCTTTCTTTTGCAACGTCACAGCCCAAGTTTTTGCCAACCAACATGGCGGAAACTATGGCAAGCCGTCAACGCCAGGCATAAAAAACCACAATTTAAACACAACGTTTCATAAACATTGAAAGATATTGCTGAATGTAATGGAAACAACACAAGCAATGATGGTATGAATTTTGTACAGCCATGCTGTAAGGGGGGAGCGCCAGCCGGCAGCACTACCCTCTGCTCTCTCTTGCATTATTCCTGATCACCGTATAGACCATCTTCTGCTCTGGAAATCTAGTTGGTCTGGCATGTTATCATCTTGTGCCCCTTTCTGACCACTTTGGGTGATAAATCCGATCCGGGTTTGCAGATATTTTGCCGAAGATTTTTCGACTCGACTGTGCTTCTTATGGCCACGTCACAGAGGACTCATACATGCAGCTTGCCCATGCACAAGCAGTGGCTTGGCAAGCTGTTGTTCATCTCTATTCAGCTGACCATTGTCTTACAACACAATGTACTATTCATTGGATCAACTTCGGCAGCTGAACACATCTGTTGTTCAACATGTGAGACTCCCAAAGGATGTATACAACAACATTTGCCAACTTGGTATTAATCGCAAGCCCCCCACCCGTAGAGGTACACGGGCAGGCGAGATTTCATCCACCTTCTTGGTCACTGGTAACTATAACAATAATTACATTGACACTCCTGTTGATTCACCTCCACGCCGACCACAAAACTCTCGTCCCAAGTTCATGAATGTCAGCCTCTGGAACTCCCAGTCAGTCAGAAATAAAACCGATACCCTGTGTGAAATGATCATTGATCATGATACTGATATCATGATTCTAACTGAGACTTGGTTGAGAGATGACGATCAAGTAGTAATGGGTGACATGTGCCCACCTGGTTACTCGGTACTGAGTGTACCGCGTCCGTCTGTCACACGCGGTGGGGGCATAGGACTTGTTTTCAAAACCCAGTTGGACCTACAACTCCGGAAGAATGTCGTTCCCGAAACAAGTACCTTTGAACATGCACTCGTTACCTACCGCTATGGCTACATTAACTTCGCGATTATCTACAGACCTCCCTCGTCCTCTATCACTGACTTTTTGTCTGAATTTGAGGACTTTGTCAGCGCATTGGATCATCTCCCAGGAACGTGTGTAGTTCTTGGTGATTTCAACCTTCACTATGACTGTCCATCCAAACCTGAGATCGTGTCATTTACTACCATCATTGCGTCCTTCAACTTCCGTCAATTAATCCACGACCCGACACATTCGGCCGGTCATACACTTGACTTGGTTTTGGTCAAAGACGAATTTAACCTCATCAAGTATGTTGCAACGTTTGAACCTCACGTCTCTGATCATCGTGTCATTAACCTTATTATGGACCTCATCAAACCATGTGTTACGAAATCGACGTACAGCTCACGCAATTTTAGATCTATTGACTGTGATGCCTTTGGTAGTGATCTCGCCGCCAAAATGGAAGATATTCTTTTGGCTGACCATGGCGACATCGATGAGCTTGTCTCTTCCTATAACCGTGGCTGTCAGGATGTCCTTGATGTCCACGCTCCGGCATCTACCCGTTCCCGCACTATTCGCCGTAAACCCATGTGGTTCAACGAGACTGTGGTAGCTGCTCGTCGTGCACGGCGTCGTAGTCAGCGGAAATGGAGGAAGACACATGCCGAGACCGATCATCAAGCTTACATTCAGTCCCAACGTGCTGTAGCTGAGGCCATCATTCAAGCCAAGACTGAATATTTTAATGATCAATTATGTAATTGTTATTCAAGAGATATGTTTAAAATTGTACATAAGCTACTGTGTGATAACCAGCGTCCCTTACCTAGTTTCGGCAATCCAGTTTGCCTTGCCAATGATTTTTGTGATTTTTTTGTTAGCAAAGTAGATCGCATTCGCTCCGAAGTTGATAGTATTAACTTGGGCTGTTGTATATCCTCTGATAATGTTGATAACGATTCATTGCATTGTACCATGTCTAGCTTTGATCTTGTGACTGAAGAGGAATTAACTCAACTTATCATGCACTGTCCATCTAAATCATGTGATCTTGACCCCATGCCTACTTGGTTAGTCAAAAAACACTTACCTGCTCTCATTCGGATTCTGTGTCGCATCGTGAATTGCTCAGTGTCCTCGGGTGTGTTTCCGGCTGAGCTCCGTAAAGCTAGGATCACTCCTGTCCTGAAGAAGCCATCTCTGGACAGTCAGCAACTCACGAATTACCGACCTGTGTCCAACTTACCTTTCCTTGGCAAACTCATTGAAAAAGTGGTTTCTTCACAGGTTGCTTCTTTTGTTCAATTTAATAACTTGTCTGAACCATTACAGTCTGCTTACCGGCCCGTTCACAGCACTGAAACTGCACTTCTCACAGTTCAAAATTCTTTTCTCAGAGCCATTGATGCACATCAGGCTGTTCTCCTCGTTATGATCGACTTGTCGGCAGCATTTGACACAGTTGACCATAACATTCTCTTACAGCGCCTCACAAATGACTTCGGTCTATATGGATCTGTCCACCAGTGGTTCCGCTCATACTTGAGTGACAGAACCAGTCAGGTCTGTGTTAAGGATGCTCTCTCTTCTAAGGTTCAACTCAAATATGGGGTTCCTCAAGGATCTGTCATCGGTCCACAAATGTTCACTTACTACTCCCACACTATCGGTCAAATTATACGTCGTCACTCAATTCAGTACCACATGTATGCTGACGACGTACAGTTATTCCTAACATTCAATCCTTCCCAGCCTGGTGATGCCGAATGTTCTCTGTATCAGTTATCTCAGTGTGTCAGAGAACTTCATTCCTGGTTGGCTACAAACAAACTTAAGATGAACCCAGATAAAACTGAATTCTTCATCGCTGCCTCACCGTATCACTACAAACGTCTTCAACACCTCACCTTTGATCTCAATGGCCTTACAATTCATCCTTCCTTGTCGGTCAGAAACCTAGGTGTAGTTTTTGATCAACATATGAAGATGTCAGACCACATCACTCAACTCTGCCGGTCCTTAAATTGGCATATCCGCAACCTTAGTCGGATCAGAAAGTTCCTCGACTTTAATGCCTGTCACAATGCAGTCCGTGCCTTAATTCTTTCGAAATTAGACTACGGCTGCTGCTTACTTAATGGAATCTCTAAGACAGATCTTTCTCGTCTTCAACGGCTTCAAAACAGATGTGCCAGACTCATTTTTCAGATGCCCATGTACACACATACATCTCCACTTCTACACAAGTTACACTGGCTTCCAGTTGCACAACGCATTCAATTCCGTACTATGGTCCACACTTACAAATCACTCAACTCTTCTGCCCCTGATTACCTCTGTTCTCTTCTCTCAACTCGAACCGGGTCTTACTCCCTTCGCTCTTCTCATGGAAAATCTCTTGTTGTCAACAAAACAAATAAAATTGCAGGTGATCGGGCCTTTTCTGTTGCCGCTCCTCGATTGTGGAACAGTCTACCTATCCCTATCAGAAACTCCGTCAGTGTGACATCCTTCAAGACGGCTCTTAAGACTCATCTTTTTCCAGACTTGGTAGCAGGTCGTACGTCCTAGTTATCTTCTCTTGTTTCTTTTTGTTGTTCTTTCATTCTTCAGCATTTTCAGCGCCATGTATCCTTTGGCAATTTGGCGCTCTATAAATCCAGTTATTATTATTATTATACGTTATATAGGGACTTTACTTGGACCAAGTTTAGTTAAGACATGCTTAAAGTGACCAAAGTGGGTGTCAGAACAAAACGTGTGCAAAGTCTATGGGCCGTGATGACAAGAACAAAAGGAAGACTAGACATTGTGTTATTATATCTTTCAATATAAATCTTCCCGACCCAGATACATGCCAAGTTAAAAAAAAATTAATTTGGTGTGCATTGTGTAGTAGTAACTTGGCTTGGAAAATTGCCAACTTTCACCAATAAAAAGTTTGGGAAAAGACGAACATTGCTTTAAATTGTCATTTTGCTGTTTCCGTGGCAACAAAGATTTTGTTCAAGATGTTTGTCCATGTTTATTAGTTTGGGGCAAAGTTCCATCAAACATAAAACTTTGAAGAAAATCTATTTTTGGCCGTGTCCAACATTATCAAAGTCCCTTACTCTTAAATGACCCAAACTTTCAATAAATCATAAAAAATCAGAGGATGACGTCACGATGACGCCATTACGTTTTGATATAACCCCCCAATTAGATATATACCATGTTTCAACCTAATCTGAGGTCACGTAAAGGACAAGACAAGTCGTGTTAATATGTTTGATCCCGTGCCACAGTAAGAGCATGATTATTGTCCGCATAAAACAGAGAGCACTCTTCATGTATGCAAGGGATTTTGTTGCATGGCTTTTCCCCCACTCTTTAAACTCTTCTTTTGCCCAGATAAATTGCATGTGATTTCAAAAGTGCAAAAAACCTAATGCTAAAATGGTAACTTCCCCGACTCTAAAACTAGCTTCCGCGCAGGCGCAGACATGACAGCTGTGTCATGTTCTATTTTTAACCGTAGCCGATACCTGACCTAAGATTTTTAATAAGAGTCTTTGGGCAGGGAACCAGACTATCACAAAGAAAGACCTTGCCTAACATTCAACTTTAAACACAGAAAAGCCTTACAATAAGCATGGAATTATCCGTCATTATTTGATTTCGGGTTTACAATCCTGAATAAAGGTGGGACTGAAAACTTATCGGGAGACGTACAAAGACTCATATAAACTTGGGCACGGCCTCAGATTCTTCGATTACAAAACAGGGGATTTTTGTCATGATTTTTGTCAAATCATAGCCTGGCGTAAATAGCAAACAATGAAATAAATGGTTGAATACACTGGAATTAATAATTTGGTTAAATCGTGCCATTTGTTCTAGTAATATAAATAGTAATATAAATAATAACATTATAGTCTTCGGCTGAACGGGGGATCGGTTCCACCACTGGTTTAAAAAGAAGAACCCAGACCTTTGCGCAAAGGCACAGAATGTTGGTTCTGGAATCAGTTTTCGAAATCATTTAAAAATGCACTTTTTTTTACTGAAATAAAGTTAAGAAAATGGGATAAAACTGAAATCGACGAGCATACGAAATTGTTGAATTTTGGCTTCTTTTGGTAATTGTTTCCGTTTTTTTGGAAATGACAAATACCACAATCATTGACTGATTGCTCATGATTCTACCTCATTATCACATAGCACCTCGACCTTACGTGAGATTGCACTATTCACCGGAGTATATCATCACGCTTGAAAGAGTCTATTGTAGTGAGCCAGTGGGGCTCCCTATATAACCCTGCACAGGGCGTAGCTTCCCCAGTGCATTTTTTCGTGACCGGAGAGTATCGTTCTTGGCCAAGCCACACGAGCAGCAGCTTTTACAGGCAATCTGAAGGCATCCTACTACATGTACACGTATACCATATGCGCGGCACCTTGCTGGTACATAGGTTTTTTTGGTAGTGCTCATTTCTATACCCTATACTAAGAATTATGCGATGAATGTTACTTCTTCCTGAAGTGGAATTGCCTACAATAGATCTGATTGCCTGTAATTTGTCTCGTGCTGTACACACTGTATTGGCCTTATATTGTTCTATAGTGTTAATAAATTAACACTTAACCATGAGTGAACAACGACATCCTCTTGACTTGCCAATGTATTACTGCTCTGTCCAATGACAGTTTGCAGCCTGGTCGACGGTAATCCTCCGATCCAAGCCGGGAAAGTCAAGAGGGAAGATATACGGGAAAATTTCAGTCCAACTAGAATTCGGAACAGACGTACATCAGATGTATGAACAGAATTCAAGAATATCTGTTGCCGTTATATCTGACTATGTTACAGACGCTGGTTTATCAGAGTCACGCCCTAAGTGGCCATGGACTATGTGTCTCTGCAGTCCAGCAACACCCTCAAAAGGGGCTGTGGTCAGCAAAAGATATACAGGTAATGTAATACGAAATGGATGGGCCAAAGACGCCCGGGATAAAACATCAGTGGAGTCTAAGCATTCTCTAGACCACTCAAAGTGAAATCACTATTAGTACATAACACGGGTGCATCCCGAGATATTGAACACAATGCAGGCTATTACTCGCCGAGTACGTGCTGTAGCTGCAAAAGGCTCGACAAGCCCTCATAGCGGGCGTCGCCACAAGCCATGTCAATTTGAATCCATTATTATGGGTGTATACATATACACAATGTACAGGTGCATGTCATGATGAACGCCTACAGTTTCCAGTTTGGGTCATTATACAGGTACAGGTGCATGTATCTTTATTGGTCATGCACCCAATAAAAGTGAGACAAGTGCGATTTCATATCAGGTTTGGCTTAAACCAACAATGTGGTAGGCCGTCCTTGCATGACACACGAGTCCTTAAAGAGGGCCTCTAATTATGACCGTTTCTTACACTATAAGGATTAAGACAATATGGCCGAAACATCGGTACAGTATATGAATCTAAGCACGGCACCCAACCAATACTTGTTGTAACTGCCTGAGTAAGCACGAATGTGATAATGCTCAGTGATAACGATCAACATTTCTACAGATACGTATGCGCAAGTTACGCTTTGAAATGTTGTGTGAGAATGCTCACAACCTTATGCTAAACACTGTGGCGTAATTAATTCCTGAGTAAGCACAAATGTGATACTGCTCAGTGATAACGACTAACATTTCTACAGATACGTATGCGCAAGTTACGCTTTGAAATGTTGTGTGAGAATGCTCACAACCTTATGCCAAACACTGTGGCGTAATTAATTCCTGAGTAAGCACAAATGTCATACTGCTCAGTGATAACGACCAACATTTCGTCGAATATGCCAAGTTATGCTTTGAAGTGTTATGTGGGATTTTGAATGCCCACAACCTTATGCCAATGGTGATTGCCTGAGTAAGCACGAATTTGATACTGCTCAGAAGCTGATAACAATCCACATTTTCTTTGAAAATACATTATATGTATGCACAAGGTTGATCCTAAATGTTATGTGGGAGTGTTGACAAGCATATGCCAAATACTGGCCTCTCGAGCAAGTTACACGAATGTGAGAATGCTCTTGTCACAGCAGATACACTTGCGTAATTAGCAACCAAGATGCAAGGCGCATCATTAGTGGTACTGAAGGGGACTGGAATGCAGTTCAACGTACACTTTATTCAATAACACGGTGTTCTAGAAGGAATACCTTTTCTCGCAAATGAGATGAATATTTCGAAAGAAATAGCCACAATGCTTCTTAGAAAGCAGTGTCTGAAACGCCCCATAGGTGGGGAGCACTTCTTGATGCGTTCATCCGTCCAAAGAAAGACGGCATTAATCGCCCTATTATCAATCTGCACGGGCTCAATACCTCAGTGCCTTACTCCCTTTTAATTGGGAACAAACTATGCACTGCAGGTGATACTTGTAAATAGCGTCCATGAATCTTAAAGACGCTCACCATGCAATTGGATGACAGGAAAATCCTGTGTGTGCATTCATGTGGCAATACAAATTTACTTGCATGTTTTGGGCCTTTATGTGCCCTTGGTAGTTTACACAAAGCCTTAGTCGGTGGCTTGACGAATCGGACAGGTGCCATTGCGCCGACGATGCCATGATATTACTGGCAGATAATTCATACAATGAATGCACAGTTATAGCTCGAACTGGACAATAGAGATTTACACGTAACAGACAGGAACGTGTACTGGAACAAACCCTCAGTTTAAATGACTGGATTTCCATCCCACCATCGAAATTTACAACTAATCGATAGAACCAATTCCCTAGAATTTGGGAATTAGCGATAGAGTGACGGACTATTCCCATGAATCAACAGTCCGATACGGGGATTTATAGACGCCCCAAAATTAGAGAATTAGTTTGCGTTTACCACAAGTACAGTGGGAATTATGATGCAAACATAGTCTTTTCTAAGCTCACGAGCTCGGATGTGCAGTGCATGGTGAATATCGAATTGTCGTCCTCAACACCCCGATACGCAGGGAAATGTCTGATTATGCTATTCTAAACTGATGCATCAAAGTAATGCACATAGTCACGAAAGACAGACAACATGGGGACAATGGCCCAACATCAAATCACTGAGCCACGCCCAGTCTTGAGCTTGCTTTGGCCCGGTATTCAAGCTTACAGGTGCACGGACATTCATACCCACAAAAGTGTGGAAAACCGGACCGCTGTGGCTTATAATTACCAATGGTTTCTGGGACATATCCAAGTGATTTGACAAGCCAGATGTGCGGTACGTGTGGCGAACTATTTGATCATCATGCATGTTTTGCACCTACCGGCAAGTGAAACACACAACTGCCGAGTTCCATTCAGACACTTCATTTAAGATTCGGAATGGGAACTTTTATCATAAAATGCTTGGGGAGAAGCCACAGAGGTTCTCTTCAAAGGCTTACATGTGCATGAAGATGGTTTACATGTAAACATGCATGTACTCGCATCTCGGCTGAATTTAAGCTTAAACAGCTTGACTCATTACCCTTGACATTACCCTTGGTGCGTCTCACGCAGATGCATTCAAGTTGGTCAGGCGCGGAAATGTATTCGTTTCCAACATTCTGCCAAATAAACATGGCTCTGACCCAAATTAAAGTGCTTTGTTTTACGAAACGGTTGGAATAGCAATCGTTCCTCTGACCTTTTTGGTCCTAAGCACGGCATGTTCCACCGAAAACCATGCATCTCCAGGTTGATCTGGATATTTATATACATGTACGACTCCTTGAGCGTACAAGAACCACCAGCAATCAGTACCAGAAGCTGGCTGTATAAACTGAGCTAATCGTGCATCCATATTTCAGCCCGATTATAATTAGCATGTAACCACATCAATGCTGTATCTGTTTCAGCGCTGCAAAATTATGCAGCTGGAATAAGTGCACAGGCGAATCCACAATCGCATTCTGAGTGATGATCGTATGATTGTCAGAGAAATTGATCCAGATCCGGATCCAGTTCTGGCAACTGTGCACAAGCAGTATAACTGACTGTTTGCAGTCTGAGTACGCTACGAGATGCTATCTCTGTGATATAAATCCCACAGGGGCGTGATTGTCGGGGCATATATACAGCGGCGTAGCTAGGATTTTTTCAGCAGGGGGGCACTGGGGGGGCCTTGGAATTTTGTGGGGGGGCACCCGGAATTTTTTCAAAACTGGAGATTTGCAAAATATGAGAAATGCGGGGGGGCTGGATCCAGCGGGCGTGGGGCAACCTTTTCTTCAAGCAAAAAAAAAAAAAAAAAAAAAAAAACCAGAAAAAAAAGGGAAACAGAAACACCCCAAAAAGCAGAAAAAGAGGGGGAAGACAAAATTAGCTAGCTTTGATCTCCCCGAAACGCATCCGTCGCTATTGAATTGGCGTATTTTATTTCGAGGCTCCCTGGAAAATCATGGATAAGCGCGAAGTCCTTGCGGCCGGGGTCCAGGGCCCGCTTAAGGGCCCTGGAAGCTCAGGGGTTCTAGATATTCTCTGGTGCAATCTGAGCCTTATTTTGGAAGCAATTGTTCCGATAAATTTATTCATTTATTTATATCATTACTTCATTATTTCTTTTTAATCCAACACTCTTGAGCGGGAGAAATTCACTCTGGGGACCAGACTATATAACTAGCAAAACCAGACAAAATGGCAGATGGGCTGTTTTGAAGTTCGCAACTGAAATGTTGCACAGATTTCTTCACTGTAGGGTTTTAAGGACTCAGGAACATTTGCTGAAAGTAAAAAATATTATTTTGGAACAGTAGAAGCTGTTAAGTTGTTTTTATTTCCTTTATAGCTATCGTACCCTATACAGATAACGCTTAATTTTTTTTCTATACCCAAGATTTTTTGTGGGGGGGCACCTGGGGGGGCACGCCGAATTTGTGGGGGGGCACGTGCCCCCCCAGGCCCCCCCGTAGCTACGCCGCTGCATATATACCCCTCAAATCACGGAGAAGTAGTTCCTTACCCCGTACTCAAACCAAGAGGCTTATGAATGACATGCTCAGCTTACGTCCAACAGTGACAAGATATAGGGCGCGGCAATTACTTGTGACTGAGCTCCGACAAGACATTATAATATGCTGTCGATGTCCATGTCACCCTGTGTCTGGACAATAAAATGTTGCCAAACACTGTCTTTGTTGAATGGAGACTTCATTTTCAAATTTCAGAGACTAGTGTAATTACCTTTATGGTGGATAAACCTCCTAAGTCCGGCAATGTTGGGAACCCTAAGGGAATGCAGCTAAAACTCGGTATGGCTTTGACATTACCCTGTGCTGTGACATTTCCTCAAGGAGTACAGTGTATTGGAAACGGATTCCAAATGGAGTTCAGTTATAGCATGAAGGTATAGTGTATTACACACTGCAGTATGGACAAAGTCAACTTTTTTCTAATGCTATAATAGCCAATTTATATTCCTAGTTTGCCACTAGAGTCCTGGACTGTGGAACGTCCAACAAAACGTTAAGTGATGTAACGTACTACATTGATGCTTTACTAGCAAACTTGAGCATGGGCCTGCAATAAGGCAATGCAGACACAACCGTCAATGACAGTGTCATGATGAACTGTCAATTTATTTGAATTGAGAATCGTAAAGTGTTTTACAGATGCGATATACTACCAGCAATCTCTGTTGTAGTCGGAACATGGGATCATTCTATGCTGAGTAACAGAGGCAACGTGTCGAGTATGCATGTACTATAACGTTGATCATGCAAACTAACAAAGCTCATAGACGATAAACAGTGTACCTGTATTTCGAGAAAATCCGTCTTTTCCTTATTTTTGCCGACATTGAGCTCTAAATATCTCACGTAAGGTCGAGGTGCTATGTGATAATGAGGTAGAATTTAAAAATTAAACGAATGAAATGAAGTTTAATTGTGATTCTACCGAACTTATCAATAGCACCGAAGGACTTACGTACCCACCCTTCTTTGGTTTTCAAAGAAGTACAACATACATGGTCTTGGGACCCAACCCTTGTATAATGTCGGCAACGTTGGGGTTATACCTCAAAATGCACTGGGGAAGCTACGCCCTGTGCAGGGTTATATAGGGAGCCCCACTGGCTCACTACAATAGACTCTTTCAAGCGTGACGATATACTCCGGTGAATAGTGCAATCTCCCGTAAGTCCTTCGGTGCTATTGATAAGTTCGGTAGAATCACAATTAAACTTCATTTCATTCGTTTAATTTTTAAATTGTTTCCATGGAGTTTTCTTTCGTTATAAAAACCGTATATTTACGCATTAACACGTAGGCCTATACACTACATGAAAGTACGATGCGGCTAGAGGATCATTCCCCTATAGATCTAAGGACCACTGATTTGGGTTGATCTCATAATACACATGGAATTGAAGACGGCACAAAGATTACACGGATAATATTCGTTATTATTGAAGTTTGCTTAAAGCAGGTGCTTACCGGGTGGTGCTGGTGGTGTTTGTGCTTGGCTCTTTCCCGGACAATTTGTTCGTATTTCTGCCATGGCTTGCTTCACCCAGTAATAGGGGTCAGTGTTACCAGGATCAGGCGGAGGTGGTGGGCCAAAGTATGACCTAATCGCACCCTCCACGTGGTCAGTAGCCATCATTAGTACTATTGGAATAAAAGAAATGGAAGTATTTAAAGGCAACGTACAGGGTTTGCAAGGCCTCCAAAACAATTATTTAGTTTGAGACAGAAAATGGACTCAACAGTACGTAAACAGTGAACACAGTCACCAAGCATGGGAAATCTTGGTTCATCAGATGCTGGGTTTTTCAACTTGAGGGAAATCAAATCAAAATTTAGTGTCTTTTAACAAGATCGTTCGTCCGAACGATTTTTGGAACAAACATAAAGGACACCCTCACTTGAGTTGTTTCAGTCATCCCCTTTCACTCAGGGTATGAAGTGCTGGTAGAAACATTCCGTTATAATGTTTCCACTTGAAATGCTCTCAGAAAATAGTCAAACAAAGACCGAATACATGCAGTTTTGATCGAGGTAAGATCAAAACCATTTTTTATGTTTTATAAGAAAAATTGAGTCGAGTTTTCGCTATTTTCTCGTGACGCAGCTGTCCGATCATGGAGCTCAAATTTTCACAGGTTTATCATTTCATCTACAAATTGGATCAGACAAAGTGTCAGTGCTGTTCTGTTACCTTTACCAATCGTGTATTATACCTTTAAAGGTATAGTGTCATACTGGTGGGCAACCAGAACGGAAATATTCACAGATTTACTTATAACTTACAAGGCATAAAGATACGGTGCTGGTAGAAACATACCGTTAAAAGTTTCCGCCGGAAATGCTGTATTTATCAAGAAATTAGTACAAGTAACGACCGAAAATATTTTTGATCTTTAAAAGATGAAAAAAAAAATAACAGTGAAAAGATTAAAGAAATTCCTTGGGCGTTTTTCACTGTTTTCTCAAATGGGACTGGGAATTTCACAGATGACTTTCACTGTATCTTTCTTGATATTTTTCCCACGAATCTGAATTTCTTTACAAAAAAGTATGATATTACCTTTAATATACAGTAGAAAATATTATACTGAGGCAACAAACCAAAAGGGCAGACCAATATATTACCGTTGCCATTGTCATTCAGAGTCATTTCCATGCACATTGCGCATTGGTTCCAAGTGAAATAAGAAATTACATTGTAAACTATTGCTCAATTCGATATTAACAGCAAACTCGTTAATTGTTGTTTTAAACAGGTGCGGTGTCGGACATTATAATGCAGCTATAGGTGGACACTAATGAATTACATGTATAGGATTGTACATAAAACTGAAAACGCTCTCTCAAGTTAGCGTACAAAATCAGGGGCGGATTGCAATA
The DNA here is from genome assembly GCA_963971285.1 of Astropecten irregularis. Classification (NCBI taxonomy): domain Eukaryota; kingdom Metazoa; phylum Echinodermata; class Asteroidea; order Paxillosida; family Astropectinidae; genus Astropecten; species Astropecten irregularis. Next base: position 3,752,133 of record OZ020247.1, on the reverse strand, counting down.
AAATGTTCTTAATTTAATGGTGGTGCTTCATTGCAATGGGCCAACTTATAGGCCAACTAGCTCTAAGCCATTTAAGACTAGGTAAGGCATATAGACAGCTTTAAGACCGCTTATTGCAATCCATCCAGAATTGTGATCGAGAGCGATTCATTATTTTGTTTCTATAGCTGGAGGAATTGTGATTAAGTTGATCGATCAGAGACAGTATTATGACTTACTAAATCACTTACCAATAATGGTAATCACCATTGGTGACGCAGCCAATGGCTGTGACATCTTGGCAATCCAGCACATCACTGGCAGCCGACACTGCCTAGTATCCCTTCGTTTTCTTTGCTTTGCTCAAAGGAAATGACTCACTCAGCAAAAGAATATGAACAAAGACTCAAATAATTAATCGACTTTGGAATAAAAGATTATGTTTCGTCAAATAAGTGCCTCAAGTTTGATGATTGTTTTCCTGCATTGAAATTTGTCCACAACACCGCGATGACTGGTGTTACTCGCTCTCGCTCCTTCGTCAGCTCCAGTCTGATGCAGATCACCTACTACTGCAAGCATGTATTACACCACCGCACCGTCTCAGCCTGTCAGTAAATGATAACTAAAACAAGCAACCACTCAAAATGGAGATTGATGCGCCGACGTCATTATCATAATTTGTTTACACCCTCAGCTATTTTTGAATTATAATTTGTTGGGTCCGAACGGTGGCGTGTAATCAATATTATTGTGCAAGTATAACAGCTTATCAAATCCTGGGTGCTATTCTGTGCTTAAAGTTTGGAGAGATTCGATACATTGCGACTTTTAAAGTGGATCTATTTGGCCTTGAAGCGGAGGGTCTGATGGCTTCTTGAAAACCAACGGTAAGTCGGTTTGGGGAAAAACACATTTTTTTCGGGGCTGAGGGTCTATTTTTCTGGGGGTAATTCGCAAAATTCCTCACCGGAAAACAAACCGAAAATTGAAACGAATTTGAGATTAACTTAAACTTCAAAATGTCGGTATTGTCGCTAAAACATGAGATGTACCTGATGGTATCATTGCTAATTTATGATTTGACTTCATAATTTATACACTAGTGGTAATTGGTTTATGTACTTGGGTGCATCCTCCGGTGGGGGAACGGGGCTGTTGTTCTGTTGTCGTGGTGCCCTCTAGAATCAGGACAATCAAAATATATAAATACACAGGTACCTTTAATATTGAAAAGTGCGCACGCGTGGAAGTACCTCGTTTTGAAGTTGCGATCAAAATCTAAGATGGCCGCCATGGTGTAAACCCGTGTATTGCGACTGCGTCCATCACAGGAACAACGACCGTTGCAAGTACATTACACTAGGGCTGCAGACCAGTATATGGCCCAGTACATGTATATGGCTTCTGACTGCCAAACAAACAAAGATAGTCGACTATTTTGGACACCACCAATGTAGGGCTGGATGGCTCAGTTGGTAAAGCGCCTGTATGGTATTCAGAAGTTCGCCGGTTCGAATCCCGCTCCAGTCAATTCTTTTGTTTCACTTTTCAATGAATTAAGAAAAATATAATATTACAAAAACAGTAGCCAAAGGAAACACCAATTTCCGAAATTAGCTATGGGACTTTTAATACGTATTTTTTTTAGGTAAGGTTTCAGCACAACCTGTTGCACAATGCACTTTGTTCACTTACAGAGTAAGGGGGTCGTCGACAGGGCGCACGCGAACAATTTGCGAAGGAAGCGAATGTCGGAATGTCAAAAGGAAATGGAATGGCTCTTGGCAATTTCCCGCCAAACCTATTCTAACGGCTGCCATCTTGGGATCTCAATAAGATGTTCAAATTGACTGGAAACTCAATGTCAGGGGACATCTCAAGAGTGATTTTCATACAAGAACTGAACCATTTTTATACGGTACAACTATAATGCAAAAACGCCTGCCCCAAAACGTATACGAATGACTAATACGTATGCAGCAAAACGGCGTCACGAATTTGAATGCTGTTCGAATAGAATTTTAAATTGAAAGGCGATTCTATAAATCGCCTGACGCTTGTGAACATTTGCTTGTATATATGAAGTGAAATCTAATGACAATTTTGCGGTGCCTTGCAGTTTCACGCGAAATGGAATGACGCAGCGTTGAAATTGTAAGCTCATTTGCCGAAAATGACCGGCAAAACATATATTATAAGTAATGAAATCTATATGCTATGCCGTTAACTATTGTGTACAATTTTAATTTACAACTAATAATCCTATGTACAAAAACTTCTTTTAAAAATACAAAAGTACATTTTAAAAAGTATATAAAGAGAGCTACAAGGTTAGATAAAAAAATCTGCAATATTTCTAATTAAATATATATATATATAAACCAATAATAAAGATATAAGTTGGTCCTATGTACCCCAACAGTAACGTTGTGCGTCTATGGTCTTCTAGCCGACACACCAAACTATTTATGACTAATATATTTGATACAAAACCTTGATGCTCGACTAAAGATAATTAAGTAACACCTCGGAAATAGTGAACAGAAAAGTATCATGTTAAAAGTATTCCGAGAGAAGTTCCCTTGAACTAAATAACAATTACATGTACATGTATACCTAATAGTTCCCGTGTGTTTTTTTAGAGATCAATACTACTCTCCAAATTTCCTTGGTAATCTAAATTTGTAAAGAAGCTTCAGCCTGCTTGGCTAATTAGCTATGGTTAAACACAATGGTCCTTTAAAAAAACAGTTTAAGCGGAGCTGGCTTTGAACTGCTCAAGCACCCAACGAGACTTTATACATTTTAAAATCTACTACAGTAATCATTTCATAATAGTTTTCATCCTGCATATTCACACCGTTCTGTGTTTAAGTATTACAAATTAATGAGTACAATATCCAACCAGAAAGTACGTCTTTATTACAGATCAAATTGATAATATCCAAATACCATATTTTCAAATTTTTCTTGCTGAATGTTAAAAGGCAATTAAAGGTCAATTCAAAGACTGATTTGAAATCATGATCAAATCATAGACCTGCAGTGGAGTGAATCCTCCAGGTCTATCATCAAATCTAATCCTAGTTTTGCTGAGATGAAAGCACTATTTAACACGCGTATCAACATAGATTACACATGTTGTTCACGATATCTCTTGTTATTTCCTTCAAACCTTGAGACGCAAAACGGCGATTCACAATAGTGCGCCCTCAATAGTTTGCAACTTGTTGGCCAATCACAATGCACGGAATCGGTCTACCATTTCCAATTAATGCGCATTGCGTCAACAAATTCCGCGCATTTTGATTGGCCAAGGGTTTGCAAACTCTTGTGAATCGTCCGTATCACAATGTACATGTACACACTGTAATTGGTTTCCTTGGTGGGCCAGGGACTCGGGGCGGCTAAACACTGAAAATGCGAACCAGTTACTGATGTTATGCGGGCGCTATATATTCCAATTCTAAGCACAATTTTACACAGTTTTGAGATTGGAAAAAAACCGTGTGTTTTGTGTCTCAAGGTTGTGTCCAAATCACGTGTCTCAATGTCACTATCTGTCCCAGTACTCTAATCATTGGATATATCGAGGTACTCGGTGTCTTTTTTCGAGTCGTCATTTTTGTTGACATCTTGAGATGATGGTACCATATATGCTTGTGAATCACCATCGTTTATTTCCTCATAAATGTTGTTTGGGTATATATACTCTCCATCTTCCGTGTTCACATTGGGCTTGACAGGTTGCATGGGTATGAAGCTAGCTGAGACAGCTGGGGGACCCGGGGTAGAAGGCTGGCCAGGGTTGATATTGAAGTCATATGGCGGTGGAGCTGGTTCAAGGTAATGTGGTGGCTTATTCTGCATCTCATGCTGAGCTCCAGTACTTAGTCGAGGAGGACTAAAATTATGACAAGAAAACAGAATTCCATGAAAATGAAAAATATTGTAATTTCATTAAGAAAATGACATATAATTGAATCTGTACATTTTTGTTTTACAAATAGTGTGATTGACCTCTGTATGTGTTGATTTATGTGTTTGCCTTTCGTAAATGTATTTGATTATGGCCCACTTTGTTGAGTAAAGAATGAATAATATGAATGCAGGAATTTACACGAAAGCACGTTTGTGAAACATAGAATACAACTTTCACTCAATACCTCTAGGTCTTGTTCTTTTACTCTCTAAATGCAAAAGTGAAAAATACCACTGGTTTAGAATCGAGTTGTTCTTCATATGCGGCTTTTATTCTTTATGAGTGGTTTCCACTTTGGTCAAGAGTGAAAAATCACTCAACTCTTTTGCATTTAGAGATGATGGTAAGCATCTTACATGACTGGCATTTGATTGAAGAATAATGGGAGTAAACACACCTTTGACTCTTCCTTGCTAAGCAGCAACACACTACAGCTATAACCAAGATAACTAACAGCAGGATGCCTCCACCTGCTGCTGCGCCTATAATAACAACTACAAAGAGAAACATCACATACCGTTACAAGCATTATAATAATGAGTTCTATTATCTATTTTATCATCGTTGGGGAAAGAAATCATGATGGCCACGCCCACCTTTAAGGATAGCACCTAAGCAAATTTAGTTTAGCTAAGCTGTGCATAACAGTCAAATGTGAAAGAGATATAACACACAGTAAATCATCTCCCAACATACTTTGAACATCTCAAACATCTTTGTACATATCTTTATATTTGAAATATCTTTCCATACACATTGCGATTATCTTTGCACATTGCGATTATCTTTGCACAATGCGATTATCTTTTCATAATGTGATTATCTTTACATAATGTGATTATCTTTACACATTGGGGTTATCTTTGCACATGATGCGATTATCTTTGCACATTGCGATTATATTTGAACAAGGCAGTTATCTTTAATCATTGCAATTATCTTTGCACAATGCGATTATCTTTGCACATTGCGATTATCTTTGCACAATGCGATTATCTTTTCATAATGTGATTATCTTTACATAATGTGATTATCTTTGCACATTGCGATTATCTTTGCACATGATGCGATTATCTTTGCACATTGCGATTATATTTGAACAAGGCAGTTATCTTTAATCATTGCAATTATCTTTGCACATTGCAATTATCTTTGCACAATGCGATTATCTTTGGACATTGCGATTATCTTTGAACAATGCGATTATCTTTGAACACTGCAGTTATCTTTGCTCATTGTGATTATCTTTGCACATTACGATTATCTTTTCATAATTAGATTATCTTCGCTCTTTGCGATTATCTTTGCTCATTGCGATTATCTTTTAAACTCATTGATCGTAAATATCAATCTATATCAACTTGAGATTCTAATGCAATGGCGTAGATATTTTTTGACAAATGAATATTTCTTACCATTTGATTGTTCCGAGGGTTCGGCCATTCTTGTCTGACAAAACAGGCCCGTCCAGCCTTCAAAGCACGTGCAGATATGATTATTCATGCTGTATATTGTACAGTCACCATTACTTCCACATGGATTACTTGCACATGGATCATTTCCTATTTCTGATACACAAAAGAGGAGAAATTTGTTGACAGGAAAATGAAGAACAGGTTTTTCAAAAGAGAAGCATTCATATTGCACTAGTTTGAATTATTGAAGTAACAATCACGAAATTATACCACATAAATCCCAACCTTTATTGTATGAAGATGACAGGTCTTCATCATTAAAGGTATCATACCTGTTTCGCAGAACTCCCCTGTAAAGCCATATCGACAAACGCAAGTAAAGATCCCATCGAGTGTCTCAATGCAAATGCCACCATTCTGACATTCTTGACCTGAGCAAATTGTACCTGTAAAGCGGTAATTGGAAGAGAAAGAAATAAACCCATAGTCACAACAAAACCAAGAATACATGAAACGTCAGACCAAATAAAATAAGACTAAAACATTCCTCTGTTAAAATTAAACAGTGAACCAAGAAAAATTGACTTGAGCGGAATTCGAACCAGTGACCTCCTGAACATCGTATTTCCGCCTGAAATTTATCCAGAAATTTGTAAAGCCCTAAAACAGTTTTGATATCGGGGTAAAACCAAAACCCCAATTTCTAATTGGCACAATTTGGCGTAACAATCGCAACGCCTTTTTTATTGTCTTCTGCTGTTATCCGTTGATGACATGAGCTGAAAATATCACAGGTTTGTTTAAATTCCATGACAAATCAAATTATGAGCAGTCTGCAGCTGTTTTGTCGCCTTTACCAACGTTGTACATGCCCTTTAAGATTCAAATGTACGAATAAAGTAATGTAAATGACTTACTCAGTTCACATGAGTTACCGGTATATCCTGGTTGGCAGTAGCAGTAGTTATTCCCGTCTACTATCAGACACTGCCCGCCATTTAAGCAGAGTCTGTTGCATAGAGGCACTGAAATTAAACCACAAATGAAATAATTAATATAAGTATAAGTATAATTAGTATAAGGGTCACTTTAAAAGATTAGAAAAAAAATCAACGATCAATGTTCAGCAGGTTTCTGCTGTTGCGATTTATTGTTGCACGATAGGTTTTACTGCACATTTTCAAACTGTTTTCATTCAGTCCCAAATAAATCAATCAATCAGTGGGAGCATGCACCGCAGCAGTGCTTTGCCGCATCTACCTTCAAATGGTACTCCTTCAGTCTTCTGATAGCCATTCCCCATCCGAGCCATCCCCATCCCAGCAAAATAACAATCCATCTGACGCAACCATGTGTCATGTGGACGCCCTACAGGGTGAGTCCGACAAGTACCAGTAGGTTCTCTCATAGAGAGAATCCGTCTGGCAGGATCACTCGCAGGGAATCTAGCCACATGACCGTACAGTCGCATCTGATATTCACGTATCATGCAGGTAATAGGTCTCATCTGACTGTCCTTGAGTAACCTCTCGTTAGACACATGGTCCGACCAGCGGTACCCATGGATCTTACTCAGAGACCCAGTACAGAAGACATTGAGTCGCTTTCCCAGGTCCATGTCTCACAATCGTAGAGTGAGACAAGCAAGACCAGGGCCCTGACACGAATCCAAAGCGGTTAACTTCAATTTCGTCTCGGAGATTCATAACCTTGCATATCTCATGTTCAATTTCGTCTTCGGTTACCCATTTTAACACTTTGACCATCTACATGTATTTGTCATACATTTTGATCAAAGACAAAGACAATTTAATTTCGTCGACCGCAGTTGCCAAACGAGAGATAGACGAAGCAATGTCGTTATTTTGCAATCAAATTCATATAAATTTCATTTAAATTCGTCAAAAGATTATATGCCGTACTTGATTTTGTATGTTTCATTTTCATTTTCAATGTTTTTTTTTAGTGTTGAAGGAATATTCGAGGTATAAAGTGGTGTAAGACGGTTCGGAATCATGAGAGCATGTGAAAGAAATTAACCTAAAAGAAGCTTATAATAAGCTTTTTCACAACGCTATATTTACAGCTTGATTAGTTTAATTTGTGCCATAAATTCTTGAATCGCTCAAACAAAGTCGAATTCGATCATTACATTATAATATAATATATATTATATAGATGATGATCAGGTGAGAAGAATTCCAGTGACATCTGATGATAACGAATGAAAACTGATGAAAACCATTGACAATTGATAAAATGACCAATGACTAATATAAATTGGTTGTAGCATTTGCACATTCCAGTCTTCTTGGGACGAAATCAAAGTGAAGTGCTTAGGAAATTGAATGAAAAAAGATTTAAAATGTGCGGGGAAACCTATTTTAAACTTAGTCATTTCCGCTGCCTTCGATTTCAGAAAAGATTCTAAGACATCTTTCATGTTATAATAATGTATATTACTACCCAGCGTGTAATGCACAAACCACAGTATAGGCTGAGACACTGCTTCAGTCAAATGAAAATAAAGAGAGACTCAAAGATTGAATATGAAAAGGATGAAAATCTTTTATATTCAAATACAATTGTCTTATTTAGTTTGATTCATAACGAGGGTCGATTTCATCTCAGCATAGGTCTATAGGTTAATTTCACAACTACTATGGGTCTACTTACTCATGACTTGGCAGTGATAGCCTGTATATCCTGATAGACATGCACATGCATATAATGAAGACGACGGTGATGATCTGTAACATGACCCGCCATTCATACATGGGTTGCTGGTGCAAGCGGCTGTAAAGTATCCAAAACGATAGTGCAATTTGAAACAGGTCTTTTAAATATTCACGCATCACATGACATTATTTTGATTCACAGAAGTTCAATGTACAGTGCGATTGGTAACAAACCAAAACAGAAAAGTCCACAGCCTTTCACCTATGGACATGATAGAAACCCCTTAAACATTTCTGCCTGAAATGCTATATTTGTTAGGAAAAGTGTAAAACAAATAATTTAGGTCTTGGAAAGATAAAAAACATCATTTATGTTTTATAAGAAAAAAGAGTCGTTTTTTGCTATTTTGTCGTGACCCAGATGTCCGATTGAGCTCAAAATGATTTTCACAGGTTTATTATTTCATGTGCTGGATCAGACAAAGTGTGGGTGGTGTTGTGTGGCCTTTACCAATCATGTATTGATTGTATTTGTGTATTTAAAGGCATTGCATACGTTTGGTAATGACTCTGAAAATTTATGGCAATAAAAACTTACTTGGTGAGAAGTACAGCTGCTTTGGATAGTGCATATTGAGAAACGTTCAATTCGAAGTACCGCGGTTATGGAAAAATATGTCACTTTTTATCTCCAAAAATTATGAATCTGAGAAGCGTTGTGGCCGTAACGCTTCTCAGCTATTGACTAACTGTTATCTGACGTGAAATAACCGCTCTAGTTTGTCGCCAAAATCTCAAAAACGCTACCACCTTTTGAATTGAAACTTTCACAGGTTAGTTTTGTGGTATATATATACAATTATATTGGTTTGAAACAAACAGTAGGCTCAAATTACCAAACGTATGCAATCCCTTTAAGCGTACAATCCTGTCTTCAAAACTTGTAAATAGCTCTGATATTTTTCGATAAACAGGCACAATATCCAATTCCACATTGAAATGAATACGTTGCCATAATAGGCAGTCTTCATTGGTGTATGCTCTTTGCGTCTTATGAAAATAATCCCCTTGAGTGGATGACAATGAAGGTTTACACAACAACGGTGAAGACAATTACAATCGCAGTTTAAATATGAACATATTCCAGTATTTCCATTGTATAAACCAAATCTATTTTATTTTATACTTATTGATTAATTGGAGAGAGATAAGCAATATCATATGATCACATTACAGCATATTCATCTAACATACTTACCCAGTTCTTGGCAGCGATTACCTGTCCATTCATTTAAACATGAGCATGTAAATGAACCAGATGTTTGATAGCAGGATCCACCATTCGCACAATAGATGGCCGTACATCCACTGGTAGCTTCACAAAAAACAAACAATAGAAACAAACAACACATTTCATTAACAGCCACTTCTGGAGTGACTTCATACCCCACCCAACCCAACCCAGATATTGGGGGTTCACTGGGCAGGCGAACGATTTGAGAAGGACTCTCATATCGAAAAAATTGCAAAGTCCCACAGTATAGCATATTATAATGGTAAAGATTGCCAAACCATCGCAGGGGTACGGAAGTGTCGTCAATTGCTCGCGGGCGTCTTTTTTTTCGGCGAGAATTTCCAAAAAGGAAAGGTTTAGGTCGCTTGTTTCAAAGCACCTTCCTTGGTACATACAATAATTGCAGCCAGTTGTATCAGACTGTAATCGATTGTCAATTGGCTTAAAGGTATAGGCCTACTATTTTACTCAAACAGAATTCTTCACAGATTTCCTTAAAACTTACAGGGTATAACGATGGTGATGGTAGAAACATACCGTCAAAATTTTATTCTGCTTGAAATGTTGTATTTATTTATAGAAAAGAGTCAAACCAATGACCAAAAACAATTTTGATCTTTAAAAGATCCCAAATAACGGTGAAAAGATTAAACAAATATATACTGTGGGCGTTTTCACAGTTTTTTCCCCAAAAGGTTGGCCCCGCACTTGTGACTGACATTTTCACAGATGACTATTACTGTATCTTCCTTGATATTTTTGCCCATGAATCTGCATTTCTTCAATAAAACCAATGGGTGCTTCAGCTTACCTATATCCTGGCAGTTATCCCCTGTCCACCCAGAAGGGCATATGCATCCATACGTGATCGGAGGCCATGAGGTCGGGTAACATGTTCCACCATTAACACAAGGATTGGCGTTGCAAATGTCGACAACTGTGTATAAGGATGGTAATAACAGCTAAGATAAGGGCACAATATTACGACGGTATAAATCTCAATGCACTTATCAGATGGCGATGGTAGAAAAAAACATAAATTATTGTTTCAAATGTTTCTGCCTGAAATGCTGCATTTATCCAGAAAAGAGTAAAACCAATTGATAAAAATTATTTTGATCTTCAGAAAATCAAAAATCCTGTGAAAATATTTAAAGATACAGTGGGCGTTTTCACTGTTTTCTTAAAAAGTGGGCACTGAATGGGGATGATGATGACTGTGGTACAGATGACTGTATCTTCCTTTATATTTTTGCCCATGAATCTGCATTTCTTTGACAAAAACTAAAGTACATGTACTATGAAATTACTTTGAAGTGAAACTCACAATGTGTTCGTTTTTTTCTACGATTTTAGTTGTATCTAACTGTTTAAAACTGAAAGGAATCGATTTACCTTGTTCACAGAAGCTGCCCGTGTATCCATTGACACATAAGCAGGAGGCACTTATACTATCAGCAGATGGATAACAAGTCCCACCATTTAGACACAGCGACGAAGAACATGCATTAACCACTGACTGGGCTATGGTCAACAAAATAAATACAAATAATATAAACTAGTTCATAAACGAATTAATGCAATGATGTATCACAAAAGTGGCAGCAATAAATCTTAACACAAATTCATGGTGGGCCGGATGGTCCTTGGTCGCATTTTTCGTGGTAGTCGTTGTATTTGTAAATGCGGAATAGTCACAAACTTTTAGACAGGTCTAATACCTTTTCAGTTTCAATTGTAAAAATACACGTCTTTGAGAAATAACTAATTTCTGTGTTTGGTTTCAAATTAAATTATCAATAATTCTATAAAAATACTTTGAAGTTTATTATGCACTCAATAAAGTCACTTTCCAGGACAATTCGCGTACTTTAGAAAAAATGAAACGAGGAATGAAAAACTCCGATCCATGCTTTTGAAGTTCGTTGATGTTACGTGCATTAACATCGTCAAAGTGTCTGCACTTAAAACACGATTTGGGTTTTTACAAAACAAAACAAAATGAATTTGAAACAAGTTTGATTGAATATCAACGGGAATTATTTAAAAAGACTAACGAATCCATAGCTGTGGCTATGAAAACACCCACCATTATGTCACCTCACATCTGGATGGATTTCACCAAACACATTGTAGCTTATATATATGTATTATTCTATTATAGGAGTTTGCATTATAGCCATACGACGGGTTTCGTAATTCGAGTTACGATCGATCGTAGGGCTTCGTGAAATCGACCCTAGGCACATTATACTCGCGTTCCGGGGGTTTGAAGTCACTTCTTACTTCCACAAGATGCTTCGTCGTAGCCGTCATTGCAGTCGTTATAACCGTCACATACCCAGTACTCAGGAATGCAGCTATCATCGCTGGGGCACACGAAAGCTTCATCAAATTTGCAGGATTCTGAAACTAAATTATAAGCAGTTCTGCAATGAGCATTCTTGATTCAAGCAATTCATGCGTTTCGGCTCATCATGCCAGAAAATGCAGGTGATGAGTATGGAGGTGCCGTATCTTCGGGCATGGGG